>CASCJZ010000171.1:0-50465 GCA_949152475.1 Terebella lapidaria
CGAATAAATTACATCAATTTATCAAAAATATGTTCACAATTGTCCTTTTGAGGAAATAGAGCATGTTCCTGAATCATATTCCAAGTAGATGTTTTCCATCCAAATGGAGCAATGCTTAGTCATTAACTATTCTGCTTTCTAGCAATATCCAACTCTCATGAAGATTCTAGGCAAGTATGGCTCAGATTAGGCTAAATGGGAAGCATCTTCGATCTTACTTTGTCTGAATGGTGAGAATGAGAAAGCCTGGAATTTTAGAAAGGAATATATCTAAAACTATGAGATCAATTTTGAGAAAGAACTGAAATTCAATACAGCTATTTGCTTAAAATTCAAGAAAAGTTCAGTCTATTATGAGTATAGACTTAGAGTGATCATGAAAATGATAAAATTAGGGCAAGCTGAAAGATAATCGCTGCTGAAAGCTGAGAATATCTTTATAAATAAGATACTGCAACGATTTTCAAGAAACTATTTTGTTTGGATGTATAGACTTAAGTTATTTCAGTATTTAGTTGAAAATGGAAATACACATTCACTACTATCTTGTCAGGTAGATTTCCTACACACTTGGATTGAAAGAAACTTTAATGATTATAGTGCTTTTAGTTTCTTGATCTACTTACTGAGAGAATTCAATCTACTCAAAGAACAGTAATTAAATTGGGTTAGTGATAATTTACAGTTTTGCTAGGTAGCCTTTGAATAGCCAAATTCCTATAAATATTTGATTATGTATATGAACATACTAAAATGATCTATAATCAGATAAATTTATTAATGGAAAAAATCCAACAAAGAGAACTGGAGAAATTCAAAAAACAGTCTCTACAGAAGGAAAAAGCCTAAGATGATGCATTGAGAACATTAATGGATAATTAACCACTTAAAATTCTGCTTAGCTATTGTGAAGAGACATTAAAAGGGACAATAAAATAAAACATGAGTGAATATTCACCCATTCGAATTTCTCAATTTGTATTTGATACACAATTAAAAGAAATCAAGACCATAATGGATAAACTCCCTGGTAAAGAGTGTAAACTAGAGCATTTCATTATAATTATGCTGAAAGTGATGAAATTTCCCTTTTAAAAGACTCCTTACTACTTAATTGGTCTAAAGGACATGTTTTTTGAAATTGTAGAGGGAAAACAAACACATATCACATTTGATACCTTCTTTAAATATATCCTGGGTGAGATCATCAGTCTGAAAGATGAGGAACAAAATACCTAATTTCAAGTCAGGTATGAAGAATAAAGAAAACAGGATTATTTACTGCACGATACAGGGGTTAAGAAACTGTACTACAGTAAAGATAGGAAGAATTATCTTAACCTGGATGAGGGTGCTCAACTCATTAAAATCTATGATAAGGATATGAAAATAATAAGTAGATTTTCTCCCAGCAAGGATAAGCATGCTAACAAATTTCCTACTATCATAGATTTTGACTATAGTTAATTAACATTTAAGCTTGGTTTAGTGCTTAACAATGGTACTATGTCAATAATTCACTTAAAAAACTTCCTTTAAAAGCCCTATTTTGATTTTCTATTTCTTGCTAGTAATGAAATTGTGATTCCCTGTGTTGAGGATGCAATTTCCATCACCTACCTTCAAATGATCAATAAATGGGCAGTCATCACTGAGGATAATTCTCTGTACTTTTATGATATGGATAAGTATCATAAGCAGGATAGCTTTATGGAGAAAATTGCCATTGGTGATCAGGATTTGAAGATCTTGAACCTATACTAAATTATATCTACTAACACTATATGTCTCATCGCTGGGAATGAGGTAACTTTCTATAATGAGAATATGAGTGAGAAAAAATGGAAAAAATTCCAACATTCAACCAATATCACTAATTTCCTTTATTGCTAGGATAAAAATCAATTCTATTTATGTGGTAAGTAAAAAAATATTACTATTTTTGAAATTGGTAGACATACTTTTGATTTCAAAATCAAAACTTTCGATACTAACTCTAAAAATGATATCATCAGTTTTGAACGGTTTCCTTTCATGGATACGTTGATTATTGTTGATGAAAAAAATTAATTAAAGCTTTTTAATGAAAATAAGGCTATTTTGTACCAGAGTCAGGCCTATAAGCATGTTGCGAAAAATGCTAAAAGAGAAATGAAAATACTCAGAACTGGGAAGGTTGAATTTGCTATTTATGAAACCTATATTTTAGTCTTCCACCAGGAAAAAGTTGCAATAGAAAAAGATATAGATTACTAGTTTCACCCTTATACTTATTTTGATCAAAAAAAGGAGAATTTCTACCTATCACTTAATAATCAAATTATTAGTTTTTCAATACCTCTAGGATAGATCAGGAAAAACTACTCTATAGATTCATCTAATTTAATGCCACATGATGCATTCTTGCTTGGCTAAAGCACCCATATACTTGTTTTAGATAAAGAACATAACCTTTACTAGCTCTATCTCAAGGATGAAAAAGTTTAAGGTGAGAATCGCAACTACCGTAAAAAACTAGGTATAGATCATGTCATCAATACTTTTTATGATGAAACATGGCGTACCATAATCATAATAAGTCAAAAAGCTATTTACCAGGTTAGAAATGATAGTCGTAATAACTTTACCATCACCAGTATCTACAATTTATCCAAAATGCCTAAGATAAACAGCGTCAGATACAGTAGTCCAGTTCTATCTATTCTCACAATAACTCAAGTATTATATCAATTTCATATTGGTGACTATAAAGTGCTAAGGAGTAATGAGTATCGATTTCCTCATGATCCAACTCAGCATGAAGAGAGAATCATTGTTTCATATGACCATGATTCCAACTACTCTATGGATATTTTTCTGACTAACTTCAATGAGATCTTCTTAGTATCTACTCTGAACCACAATCACCAACTGTTGGTTAAACTCTAAGATTATATGCCATACAAGTTAAAATTCATTAGCTTCTCAGATATGAAGTATGAAAAAGTAGCCATTTCTGGGAAGAATAAACAAGTATTCATTATTGTATATGATGATAGTGGGTATTTGGCTGAATTCAATCTTAGTAAGGTAGCACACTAATTCTTATCTTCCCTATAGTTACCAACATGGCATTATCAATCACCATGTCAAGACAATAACACCATCTTCATCGCCAACTACCCAATATCAACAATAGAACTATCTAATAAAAATCAATGCAAATTCTCTCGTACCGAGTTTGTGATCTTTAAAGCCCATGATAAAATGATTAAAATTGCCAATAAGATACATGTTGAAACTATGTTAACCCTTACTCTTTCACTAGATGGATGGGCTAAACTTTGGGACATCAATGAGTGTCTATTTAGTCTTAAAATACCCAATTTAACTAAAATGGTATGGAATATGGAAAAAATATAAGAATCCAAAAAAATCAAATCCATTAAAAAAGTCTTAGAAATTCTGAATACTCTTAAAAGGAAAGAATCAGTTAATTATTCACCAGTGAAAATGGTGGAAAAAAGTAAAAAAATTAAAGTCAAACAGTAAGTACCTAAAATTGACATGAATGAACCTATCACTATTGAGTTTGAAAATAAAGATTTAGAAGAACTAGTGATTCAAACTCAAAATACTACTTTTTATCCAAATAAACATAAAAATGATTTCCATCGACCTGTAAGGATAGTTTTACCGGAAAAACTCAAGAGCAATGTACACCCTTGGAGAGAAAGGAAAGAGTTCCTGAAAATTATGGATAGAGCATCACCAGAAAATAAATATATCAATCATATACCCAGATAGCTGCTATCACTTAGAACATCACTAGATATGACTTAAAAGAAGAGAGAAGTAATCAAGGTAGAAGAAAAATTGACCATTTTACCATAATTAAATACCTATGTACCAGAAACACCCAAAAAAGAGCATCGACCTACCAAATCAGTTGATAATGAAGAAGATAAAATAGAGAAATTTGAAAGTTGTATGTATGTGAAAAATACAAAGAGAAAAAAAAGAATCAATGAATTTGATGAAATTGATAAAGAATTCAAGAAGAAATGGATGAGTTTGACAGCGAAAAAATGGGTTCCAACAAGAACCAATTATAAATCTAAAAGTGAGGCAAAAAGTTAAAAAAAATAATTCACATCTATTCCTCAAAAGGAACTCAAGAAAGAACCTCTTGATTCAATTCATGAGTTATTTGAGGAACACAACCGTGAATCCCAAAATATTAAAAAAGGCAGAATTATCAAAGTCGCTAAAACTAAAATCAACCGCTAGTCATTTTTTTCCTGATCATAGATATTTTTCATAATTTAACATTCTACTATCTTTTTTCCGAGTGTCGGCTGTATGGTATCGTATTTAAACCCTTTGCTCCTTAGCCTTAGATCTTTTTAGAATTGACTCTCTTTTAGGTTCTGGTGCTTGAGTGGGTGTAAATATGTTTTTCTTTGGAGTTGGATCCTTTCTACCTTTGTTGAGGTTCTTTGATGAATTAAACCTCATACTGACCCAGATTCCATAATTATCAAATTCTGAAACACCTTAAGGAGTAATACTTATTCCTTTCTTGCTTATATTCTTCTCTATAGACGGTGGTCTATTCTTTTTTTCTTGAACTTTGAGATGTTGGTTGGTATACTTTCCTATTAAAGCATAAATTGTCTCTAAAGTGGAGACCTTTCTGATGGAGTTATGATTCTCTTCTATGGCTATTTTTTAGAATCTGCACTTACAGTGCCTGATTATCTCTTCTGAGTTCTTGGGACAGATGATGGTGTCATTTTCAGAGTAGATGAAAATGGTTGGTATTTTGCATTTCTATATTTCTTGTGCATTGACATCAAATGGATTATACTCAAATTTCTAGCAATGACTTCTAACCAATCCTATAAGCATGCTACTTGCTAAGTTAGGAATAGAAGTATTTTTAGCTATTTGTTCCCGGGCTACATTTTCAAAAGAATAGTATGGAGAATCTAATATTTGAAGGATAGCATCTGGTGATCTATTCATAGCAGTGTAGAGAATAGTAGTAGTTGCTCCCATTGATCTTCCCCATAGTATAAACCTCTTATACCCCTAATTTCTTAAGTACTTAATTATCTCATCTAATCTATGCTTATATTGTACCTATGTCATGCTTTTACTTGCATCCATATGAAATATAACTTCCTTGGCTTCTTCCAGAGGCTGAAAAATCAAAGCAGCACAGATGGTACTAAGGAGTCAAGACTTTAAATATATTAAGTGCTTCATATTTATTAGAACCCAATCCATGCAGGTAGACTATACAGTTGTTAGTATGAAGGTGTTTATGCTTAAATAGTGAGACTACAAGCTGTTCTTTATGATAGTTAGTAAGGGTGAATTATTGATGGATCCAATCTGTATGAATGGATAAATAATAGTCTATAGATTAAATATTGGTTACCTAAAGCATCATTGGAGTACTAAGTTGTGATTGGACGGAAGAATCTACTGATGATCTCTTCAATATATCTATTTTGACTGAGAATTTGCATTGGTAGAAAATTAACACTAATAGCTATGAAAATGGTAAATCACTATTGTCCCTCATCAAAAATCAATAAGAAATAATTTCTACTATTTTTCAGGCAACTCTAATCTGACAAATGACTACATTGGACAATCAATAGCTGCAGCCAGTCTTTAGTCACCAGGGCTAGAATGAAAGGGGTTAAGAATAGTTTAGGTTGTTAATTTTTGAAAAGAATTGATTGGTTAGAGTTAATCAAAGAATTATTTTTGTAATTAGAAATAGGAGCTGATTGATTAAGATTATAAATATTACTCAATGCCAAAGGGTAAGAACAATAAGAAGAAGTTTATTGAAAACAATTAACCTACCAAAAAGGAAGTCATCAATATCTGTAAGAATACAGAAGACATTGATGAAATCTTAGACTACACCAATTCTAAGGATGATGATATCAGATTAGAAGCTGTCAAACAACTTTGTCCATGCAAGGTACTCAAGGACATTGAAGTCTTCTGGGACCGAGTGTTTGAACTAGTTGAGGATGATGATGTTAGGATTAGAAAGAGAATTCTTCACATCATTTGTGACGGTAGCCCTGACAGGCTTGAAGACAGAATAATTGATGCCCTTAGAACCTTCAACCATGATGCAGATGGTGATATTAGGAGGACAGCTCATAAGATCATGGCTCACTATGAAAGAACAGGTAAATGGAACATCCTTTGAATGATTAATCTATCACATATTATTCAACCTTCATTGTGTTTGATTATGTATGTTTTATCCATTACATTCTCTTTTTATATGCATACAATCATTCAAAGAAAGTATCAAGATCCTTCCTCAGGTACTATGCTTATTTAATTTGGTGTTTGGTAATGAATTCATGCTTTAATCCCCAGTCTACAGTTTGTCTTTATTCTGGCCGCTTCAAGAATCCCTCAATAAAATCTCTGCAATCTTTAGTTATTTCTACATCTTATGGGAATTCATAATCAATGCTTGTGATTCTTTAAAGGGTTTCTTGTTTAGTATCAGTTTTGAATGGTAATGTTCCCAATAATAATTCATAAGTAAGAATTCCAATACTCCATAGGTCAACTTTTTATGTATAGGTAGTATCTTTTATTGTCATTTCAGGACTTAAATAGTCTAAAGTTCCACATAGTATATCTAAATTTTATCCATCTACACTTGCCCACCCAAAATCACAAATTTTAACAGTATAGTCTTCAGATACTATGATATTCTATGGTTTTAGGTCTCGATGTATAACTCCTCTCTTATGCATGTGCTGTATTGCTTCTAAAATTTGCTTCATGATATAACTGATTTTTTATTAGGGTAATTTAATTTTTTGGAAGAGTTGCTCACCTTCAGCATATTCTATTAATATAAAGATATGAAAAGGGTCAGTAAAGGATTTATAGCTTTTAATGATGTTTGGATGGTTAAGTTTGGCTTGAGCTACTAGTTCCACCAGTAGTTGATCCGCCATATTGTACTAGTCGATGGTTGATTTGAGTATTTTTTTCAAGGCATAGAAGGTTTTTGTTTCTAAATGTCTTTAATAGTAGGGAAGCCTTACTTGCATTGAAGTACTTCTCCAAACTTTCCTGATCCTATGGTTCGGCCTGTTTGAAACTGTTTCATAGATAGACCAGAATTTATCTATGGCTAATCATCTGAAATAGATTCTACTCTTGATATAGGTTTTAGAACTTCATTTGACTTAGAAGCAACTTTTGAAGGGGATACTGTTGGTGATTCTATAATTATGGTCTGTATACCCAATGGCAAAATAATTTTAGCTTCTGATGTAATTTCTTAGGTTAATTGACTCATTTTTTTGAACAATTCATTAATGTTGGAGTTAAGTGAAGTAAGTATTTATTAATTTTCTTTAAAGTCATGTTCTAGTTCTTCTTCAGTTTTTAAGGCTGGTGAGGACACATGAGTGACCTTCTGAGCAACTTCAATAGTTTAAATATTTAAATCAGTGTCATTATCAAACCTTTGAACTTAGGGTGAATGGGCTTATTGATTGAGAGAAGCTGTTATAGGTTCCTAACTAGAGAAAGAGTTACCTTATATGGGGATAGAGTTGTATCCATTATGAATTTCTGGCTACTGTTAGTGAAATTAATAATAATAATAACAGCTACAAAAATAATGAAGAGATTGAATCTATTAAAATTAGAACTTAAATATATTCTAATCTCAATGATTTGAAATACCATATTCCTATAAGTATCTTTAAAATGCCTATTTTTGCATGTAGTAGTACTTATTATTATAAAATATTATAAGTATGGTTGATCGATATCAATCTCTCTTAGGTAGCCAATATCACCAGCAGTAAATACCCATTTCTAATTAACCTACTTTTTCAATCCCTTATGAAGAATAAATACGCAATGTGAGCATCCATGGAGACAGAATGAAAAAAATTATCCAAGAATATCAAAAAGGAGCCACCACTGAAAGAGCAGAACAACAAAAAATAGCTTAATTTAAAGAATAACAAGAACTAATGAAAAAAAATAGGAATTTCTTATTTGAAAAATTGAAGGCAATGGAAAAAAACAAGGAAGATCCACAGTATATATTCTTAAAGAAGGAATTAGTGAAACATACTCAAAGAGAAATGAATCTCTAAATCTAGCTTAATGAAACAGTTACACAGCAGAAACAAAAACTATAACGTATTTCAGCGAACTTCCCCAAAGGATCACCCCAACTACAAAATGCTCTCAATGATATTATGCAAAAAAGGGATGAAATCATTCAACTTGAAGAGTCTATTAGAGAGTGTCTTCAATTGTTTCAACAAATTCAAATTCTAGTCACTGAAAACACTAAAAAGATTGAGATCACCGCAGAAAACATCAAAGATGCCAACGACAAAATTGAAGCAGCAATTGTCAAAATTGATAAGGCTAAGATACAGACCCAAAAATGTCGTCGAAAAATGTGTTGTATTATAGTGCTAGCCTTGATAGTGATTGTCTTAATTTTAGGGATATTCTTTGGGGTCAAATATCTCTGATGATTGGTTCAGATCAGAAAGATATTTATAATTCAGTATTATAGAATACTTTGATTCTATTAACAAAAAAATGCTTTGATCATGGATCAATAATACTTGCATTTTAATTCTTTAGCACTTCATAATACTAACTTAACTTTTTCAATTCATATGTTGGGTAGAAGTACTATTCTTCTAAGTACTTTTTACAACAAGGACAACTAAGATCCCTCTTCAACCAGTCTTTGATCTAATTCTCCTCAAAGCAATGACCACAGTATGTCATTACCGGTTTTTCCATCGGTTCTATGTTATCATATCACTTACTGCCACTAATAGGACAATACACTGCTTCTTCAATTTTAATAACTGCCTCCTTAAACTGTGCTCTTTTATGCTGCTTTAATTCAGAGACTGTCTCCACTGTTTCCTTCATTCCATTAACTTGTTACTACAGTTTTTCATTTTCATCTCTTAAAGAGCAATTTTATGCTTAAATGATATCTTATTTTTATTCCAATAAGGAGAAGTTTGATTTTATTAATTTCAATTCTTCCTCCATGGATATGTAAGATTCCTCAAACTCTTTCCTTCTTTCATTAGGGTTTCCTGCATAGGGAGATTGTTACCATTTTGGCGCTTAGCGATTATTGCTAATCCATCCCATTTTTTAGCCTGTTCCTTGATTTTTTCGGGATTTTTCATGACAGTCTGACATTTTGGGCATTTAGGAGACTCATAATAAGGAGTCAAGTACCTCAGCCATTAAAATATATATAAGACATAGCTGGCAATATTTGCATCCACACTGTAGTTGAGTCAAATTAGGTTCTTTAATGTGACAATTAGAACAGTTCCCCCCCATAATTCTTATCAAATTATAATTAAAAAAGACATATATGATACAATATCTAGCTTCAAATTGCATATTTAAAAATGATCATTCACATGGAAATACTATACTCAGCTTGAATCACAATTCATCACATTTACAAAAATTTGAATATGACTCTAAAATACAATCAGGAATATGCCAATTTTAGATATTAAGACCTTAAGTGACCTCTTTCTGGGGAGGTAGGAGTCACTTCTATTCTTTGATACAGCATTCTCTCCTTTAATTTTCGTTCCATTTCTTCTCTTTCTCTTCTAATTTTATTCTCCACTTGCTCGTGACTGTATTGATTCTTTTTGTTGACTGTAGTTATATTCTCTATATTTCTTTCATTCCTTTGGGGACTGTTTGAATGGAAATTAAATTTATTAACGTTGTTTTGACCCGTTTGATTAAGTTCATTTGTATGTTTTTTGGTTTCTGTGAGAATTCTATCTTCATCATAGGTTTTTTTCTTTTATTTTTAACAATCAATATACTATGGAACTGCATAGTGGGTTTGAGTTTTTGAATTAATACTACTTTTGCTCCGCACCTTGTTGACATTGCTAAGGGCGTGCTTGTTGCTGCTTGGACTCTTCTTTAGAGTCTGTTTAAAGGACTTATCGTCTTCTTTGAGTTTATTCAGTTTAAACTAGCAACTTCTAGCTAAAGCAACTATATCTCCCATTAGCTATCTCTTAGTTCTTGAAATTAATTCTTCTGCAATGCTTGATGATTTCAAAAATTTTTCCTCCCAATTGTTCATTTCAACCATAGCAGTATCTGATTTTTGCTTAAATTCTTCCACTTTTTTCTCTAGTTTTTTTACTTTTTTATTCATCGCTTTACCTTCAAGTTCAAAAGTATCAGCTTTGATATTCCATAATCCACTAACTTCTTCCAATTCTAATACTCTTTTTTCCAGCAGGGTTCTTTTTTATTTTTCTTGCTTGTATCTGTTGGTGAGTTTTTCAAGCTGCTGCTCTAGATCTCTATTAGCATCTGTTAGCTGTTCTCTTTCAAAATTACCATTGAGCCACTTTTTATTATAAATTTCTTCATCATACTTAATTTGTAGCTTCTTATAATCTGTCTATAGTTTAAGCACTTTTTCCTTGCTTTTACTGACTTCAACTTCCATATCCTGAATATAACTATGGTCGCTCTTAAATTTTGCTTCATATTTTTTAACGCTTTCTTCTAAGGTTAGCTTCTCCATTAAAGTCATCTGCATGAGTGTTTTCTTTTCGTCTTCTATTTTTTTATTGATTTCCCTTTGCTCTACCAGGGCTAATTTAACTAATTCGAGTTAATCTTGTATGTTCTTCATGGCTTTGAGTGACTATTTTGTGAAACCTATTTTTTGCCTTAGGTCATCATTTTATTCCCTTACATCTTTATTAGTTTGGGTTAGGTCATGCATTTTTTTAATAATATCTCTTTCTAAATTCTTACTCCTTTGAATTTCTTCTTCCTTTTCATGTACTCTCATAGCCAAATTATGATTGTCCTTACTTGTTTCTTTGAGTTTCCCTTTAAGTTCTTTGAAATGTTTGAGCAGTTTATCATTGTTGGTTAGATCAAGGTCAAACTCTTTTTTATTTGATGCCTTTGGTTGTTGTGATTCAAAGATGCATTATTCTCTTTTATTGTTTAGATCTGAAAAATCTGTTAGATTATCAAGAAACCATTATTCGTTGCTGGACATCTTTTATTATTATAATTATTAAATTTAGTACTTATTACAATAAATATAATGAATCCATTAGCAATGACCCACTATCCAACTTCTTATTATAAGAGAAGAAGTAAAACTGCTCTCAAATAACAATTCAAATAGACTCTTTCCTTAGAGAAATCAGGAGAAATCATTATTAACACTTATGAAAAGTTAAATTTGCTAGTAACTTTTTTAGATAAACTTATATAAGCAAGATTATAAAAAGAATAGCAAAGACTGATGCATGTAATGAGGACCTAGATAGAACGTATGAATGAAGACATTGAAAAACTAGTCGAAAAATACAACAAAATCATCAAAGAAAAAAATAAGGATAATGAACTATGGATAGCTAAATAATAATTAGTAGGACTGAAAAGAGAAAATCATCAACTTATGGTAAGCAACCAATCACTCAGGAAGGAACTCAAATAAGTTAAAACCATCCTCCAATAGCAAAGAGTATCAATCAGTCAGAGTGAAAGTACCATAAAAAGTCTAGGCAAAAAATACTACAAAGCCAAAGTTAAAAACCACTCTCTTTCAGCACTTATCACAGAACCAGTAGTCAATGTAAAGGAAATTATTTAAACAGACCGTCATAAAGCGAGTAGCAGATATTTTAAGGCAACTAAAGGTAAATTCAATAGAACTTTTACCAGCAATAAATAATGATATATATGATCACTCAAATAATTAATTAAAATTGATAATGTTCAAGATTTCACTTGTAAGAAAATTCTGCTCAACAATAAGCCCAAACTAAATGCAACAATTCAATAAAATTGGGGGATGGTGGTCTCCAGCTGGACCCATGCAAATCCTATATCAATACAACTACCATCGACTAAAATTCCTCAAGTAACATCTACCCAAACAAGAAAATATCCTTAAACCTCTAGAAAATATAACTATACTGGATGTAGGATGTGGAGCTGGATTCCTAAGTGAAAGTATGGCACGACTAGGTGCGACTGTAACTGCTCTTGATCCTAATTAGACTTCCTTTAAGGAAGCCATAAATCATAAAAATGGAGATAAAACTCTGTAAAACTTAGAATACTATCATATGACTTTATAATCCTACTTACATGAGAATCCCTAAAAGAAATTTGATATAGTAACCTCAATGGAAGTTATCGAGCATGTTTAACAACCTAAATTATTCATCTAACAATTATCAAACTGTCTTATTTCTTCCGGACTGATGATGCTATCAACCATATCTAAGACTGTAACTAGTTGGTTTACCCATATTTTCTTAGCCTAATACATTTTTGACATAGTTCCCAAAGGAACTCATGATCACCATAAATTTATCAATATCAAGGATCTGAAGAATATGCTGTTAAGTGTCGGAGTGGAAGAAATAGGAAGGCTATAGTTAGATGTTAATTTCCAGGGTGAGTTGGTACCAACGAGAAAAGGCAGTAATTATTTGCTACTGGGTAGAAAAATGATTATGTGTTAGTGATATTGATTTATGGATTCATTCATTATTGCATATTTTATGCTCTTAAGTTTATATTCTTTGCATGAAGTACCTCTGTAAGCATAATGTAGGGTATTATTAATTGTATTGAGCTTGAAATATAAAAATTGAAACAGAAAATATGATTAATATACCCTAAAAACGGGAATATTCAAAAAGTCCTGATTATTCCAGCAACCAAGGCATCATCAAGTCACAAAAAATACTCAATAGTGTATCTAACTTCCATATGAAAACATAACAAGAAAAGGTAGAGGAAGATCATCGTTCCCCTGAAATTGTTAGAACAGAAAAAACAGAAATAAGAGAAGGAGGGAAGCAAAAACCAAGAATACCACATAAAAAATTTCCAGATGGTTTCATTCAGCACAATCCAATGAAGTATATCATCTAATAAAGATAGAACTAAACCTCCTAAGAATGATAAACTTAGAAATTTAGATATTATGGCAGAAAATAATGAATATAAAGGTACTCAAATGCTCCTGTAGCCAATTAAATATGTAAGTTTCCTGATATTTAGGAAAAAAAAGAAGAGGAAAAAAAAAGAGAACCAGGAAATCCACTCAAGCCTTTCAGAAAAATGATGAAATTTGCTAAAGTTACTGCAGAAGATCATCTTCAACAGGATCTCTCCATCAAACTACCCCCTAAATTCTCCAATCCAAGTATTAGAATCAATGAATGTGTTACCTTAGAAGTTATCAAGAGAGGACACAATACTGGTACTGTTAAGAAGATGCTTCATGTACCAAGCTTAAAACCTGCCTGTGTTCGATAAGAACCTTTAAATACAAAATAGTGCCGGAATATCATCAGAGACTGGGTTAACATGTGGCAAACCAAATTAAATATTGATGATAATCCCTTTGTTAATGTCTACTCATCCTATTTTTCCTATCCTGAGGGTGCTGTTTCAATTTTGACTGAGTATTTCTAGAATGGTTCTTTACTGAACTTGCTATCCCTGACATTGACTCTACCTGAGTCAGTCATCAGATAAATCTTTATTAATGTGTTTAAACATGTGAATTTATTCTATAATTTGACTGATATGCACTTTGGTGGTTTATCCCCTTCCCAAATCATGCTATCAACTAATGGAGATATTAAATTAGGAATGGGTCTGTTCTACCATGTTGGAAATATTAACTCAACAAATGTCTACCATTTGAGAGGAGCAAATAAGAACAAGTAAATTTTAGAAAGATATAGTTTATTTGATTTCAATAGTACCCATGCCAAATTCATGAAAAATTCAATATAAAAGCCAGTTAACCTTGATACTGAGAAGTCAATAGATGTTTTTAAGCTGGGATTCATCATGCTGCAGTGTGCAATTGGTAGCTATTAAACATTTGAGCAATCACCAGTCATTAATGAAAGTCTTAGATATATTTTCACTGAACAAGGACAAATTCAACTTGAAAGAGAGAATGTTTGTTGTGTTTTTCATTCTTAGAATTATCTGCTTCAAATTAATAATACGAATGGAGAAACAGACAGAACCAAACGATAAAAGACTGATGCTGATAAGGTCATTAACTACTATAGATTACTCAAAGATCGATATTCTATTCAGTTCATTAATTTCTTATGCTCATGCCTTAAATTATCTCATAGTAAAAGACCCAGCATCAATGAATTATTGACACACCCTTTTATCACTTCAGCTCATCATAATGACAATAGAACAGTTAAAATTGAACTAATTAATTTATTGGCGATTGAGAAGGGCGAAAGTCAAGATAAATTCCTTGAGAGTGAATCAGTACATATTTCATTAAAGTAGGTAATGGATGAAAAAATGGATAAATTTGTAGGACATCTCATTCATGTGCTGTATGGAAGCAAGAAGGATGTCTTAATTGAATTATTACAGAAAAATAGGGAAAAAATATTTACTCTAGGACAAGAAACAGGGATGAATTGTTTCATTCTAGGGAAAAAATTGGAAGACTCAATCATGGAATTAATCAAAACAGCCAAAAATTGACAATATTTTTATTATTCTATTGGATTTGTTTCTTACTAATATATTCATTTTTCTAAAAATAGAAGGATCATTTATCAAGGTCTGCTACAGAATCTGGTTATACCATTGCTTAAGGGATAGGCTGATTGATAATGCGTTTTATTTTGTATGCTGAGTGTTCTTGGCTGGACATAATTAAATACACATGGTGATTGAGGCCCAGGAGGGACTTTATTGATTGTTACTATTGGTTGGTGTATTGGAATTGATTGGTAGTTACTCCTATTAATTTTTAAAGTTTCAAGAGTTTTCTTATTCGTTGTCTCTTTTACTTAATATCTACTTTTCACTGAAAGTTAACCCTTTGGTCTTACTTCAATTGGCTTCCTACCATTACCCGGAGGAAGGTAATTTATTTTAATCAATGATTTTTGATAAGACTCAGGTAATTGAGTATTTGTTCTCGGATGTGAAACTTTACTGAAGACATTAGAATTTGGCAGTGATAGTTATGTTGAATTCTATGTCGAGGGAAAATACTCTCTGTCTGGATTTACTTCTGGAAATTGATATAATTCCTAAATAATGCTTTTTTTCATTTAAGGATTAAGCTCAAGATTGGCATGCTGACTTTGATTCTTTTACCATGGACAGCATCCTTTATATTGCCCTTTCTAGCTCTTTTATCTTGGACAAGTGTGGATAATTTTGAATTAAAAAAGCTAACTTTCAATGGTAATGGTATACTATTAAATTTTGATTTCATGGTTATTCAAGTGTCCTTTCATTCCCATATCACTATAAAATTAAAGGACAGATTCAGCTGGCTTTTTATCTTCTTTAAACCACCTGGAAATGATGTATGTCCATATGGAATCTATATCTGGTTGGGAATTGATTAATTCACAGATACTGTCAACAGAGCATTATCCTTTCTTGATATCCTAAAGTACATTTTTCAATTTGCTCTTCATTAGATCAATATGAATTTCTTTCCTGATCATCGAATAAGTTGATTCTGACTTTGATTCATTGGGTAGAAGTTTTTCCTGTTTGTAGTTTTAGTTCCCTTTACAACCATAATAGAACAAGAAAAAATAAGTCAATCTTGGATAAAAGTAATGTTGAGGGAAGTTTTTGACTTTAATAATGGGATTAGTAGTAGTGTGGTCAGCTTTGAAAATTGGTTGTTCTGGTAAGGATTTTGAAGGAATAATTTTGTTCGATCTTGAAGAGATGATAGCTTGTTATTTTCGAAAAGAAATTTTTTGCATTGGCTTTTACGATCCAGTTGAGGAAAATTATATCTCCAAGTAAATAGTAAAAAGTATTGAAAAGATAATATATTTCTGTCACATTTCTATATTTTGAGCCTAGTAGAAAGAGAAGCTAATGAATATTCTATGTTTGACTAATTCAACTGACTGAAACTATCCAAGGAATTTAATAATAATTTTAATTATTCTGAATTAATAAATTATTAACAATTTTTTAAGAAGGGATATTTCACCAATCATTCACTCCTCAGCTCATATACAACTGGAGGTCTTGAAACTGCTTTGATCCATTCCTAGATTTTAATCCTTAAATAATTGGGTTGGTCAAGATAGAGATAGTGACCTCCTTTGAAAAATTCCATATAGGTGACCTGCTTAGCAGCTTTAGTATATCCAATTGTAATATTGTCAATCACCATATTCTAAACTAAATCAGCATATTACTTCTAATCTTTGGCTGACGAACTAATCCCTTCCAACAAAGTCCAATTCAGTTTCAAGCCAATTTCGGAGAGATTTCTGGTAACAAATAAAATCAGAGTCAGTAGCTATAAAGAGATGATTCACTGAGAAATAATCTCGAGTAAAGGAAGAGATATTTGAAGTTACATTTTTGGCCTGACTAATATAGGTTTTATCCTTGACTACTGATGATTGACTTTCAAATAGGGCTGAATTAGGTGCTTTATATTGAGCTACTGTTGCGTTCTGTCTAAAATAGTAATCTATTAGGATGAAGGGTGTAGTTAAGTTGCTTTATAAGGCTATATTGAATAAATTAGTATTTTTAGTTTTGGTCTAGACATAGCTTAAGATTGTATCATAGCACTTCCTGGCATCTTCATATTTTTCATTCATTAAATCTCTATAGCAACCGGAAAATGTGGTTTAAATAGTGATTTTTTCACCAGTACCAAAAATTTTCATCTATACCCCAGCAGTCCCATAATACTTTCCCATGACATACATCTCAGGCCAAGAAGATAAATTAATAATACCTTTCAAAGATTTGATTTCATTCAATCCTGGAAGAGTCCTTAGGAAAGTCCCCTCACCCATAATGATCACTGTAGAACTTTGACCTAAACTTGATGCTTATATGAAGGCATTTAGGGAGTAAGTTAGTTGTGACCCATATTCAGAGTAACTGTCTGTAAGATCTTCATTTGAAGCATTAAATGAAAACCCACATCCTAACAAATCAATAAACATAACATTATAGTTGGTAGTTAGACTGTTTGGGTTGGATGATAATGTCATATTGGGATTCAGTGTTAATGGTCCAAGACCTGCTAGACTAGCATATTGTGCTGAAGTTCCAGGACTGAATAAATTGCTAAGTACCTGCTAGCAAAGACTAAGAGTGGGAATTGTTTAAGGTTCTACTGATTGGTTTATCCATTTTTACCATAGTAGATGAAGAATAAAGTTGAAGGAGAACTGTTGGAAATAGGTAGTTTTCCACTAAAAATGAGATTGTTAGAAGATAGACCATCAATGGGATTAACTTCTACTTCAGCTGCTATGGATATACTTAGCAGTATCAATAGTCCAGCAACACAAATCATAGATTTTTTATAGGGTAGAAATAAACTTAAGGTTATAAAGGGAATAATATATAATCAATGGCCTGGGTGATGTTCAAGAATTGTCCTAGCTACAAACACAGAGGCAAAAAAGTATCAGATTTATAATGTATTTGAGTTCTTAAGTAGATAAGAAATATACAAACGTCAATCTTAGTTGGGGAATTACTGAACCATATCCCAAGAAAAGGAACCTTCCTGAATTCAACAACTATCAAAGCATTAAGGTGATGAATCAATAATAACCAACTGAATAATTAGATAAGCTCATAAAACAATATAAGTATCAAGAAGGCTAAAGAAACCATTATAAAATTAAAACTGACCATGGATCCATTCCAGTACTTGAAAGCAGCTTGATAGCGAATAAAAGAGATTCAGTTGCAATTCTACTAGAACAAGCTGAAGATTCAGAAGGAACCCTCAAGTAATCTAGAGTTAGTAGAAGATCTAGTTCGGGTAATAAGGTAATAAACTTATTAATATTAGAAAAATGAATCAACTTTTGCTTTAGGAAGTGGATATAATGCATTTACCTATGAGGATCCCCCAGAGAAAAGCTTTGATGAAAAACTCAGGGATATGTACCAATATGAATAAATGTATCAAAAGAGAATTCTAAAGAATGGACAGTTTAACTGAATAGATAAATAGCTAGTATTGAAGTTGTTCTTTAATTTGATCATATTTACCTATAAACTATGTAAAAAATTCACTAACAATAAGGATCACAAAAAACGAAAACTTGACAAATAGGTCGGATTCAATACCTTGCTACTTTGGGAGTTATTGGTCTCATTGGTAGAAAGCTTCTCAGATTTTAACCCAAAAGTTCGGGGTATCAATTGATTGGATTTCAGAGAAGTAGGTGTGTTTCTTGATGAAATCACTGGCGAATACTCCTATTTTGGCAATGCACTGCTTTTAGTATTGGTACTGGGTGGCTATTGATTGAGATTATATTATGCCTTGTATGTCTCTAAGATATCTTAAGGTTGTTTTTCTTATGATTTATGGTATCTATGGGTATTGCTTTTTTCTTGAGATAAGGCAAGAAGAGGTCTATTTTTATTTTAAACTGAGTTAGACTGTATTGAGAAATCTATTTTGGCTAGATTATTATTTGTTTCAATTTTGAAGATATCAGAACTAACTCATACTTCATAAATACCCAGTTTTTTTAAGTTTTTCATTGAGTAATCTATACCCAACTTCCTCAAAGTGTCTCTTCCCAACTCCATTGTACAATCCACTATCTCCAACCTCAGGGAAGTTAAGTCTAGGCTTACTCTTGCTACCCTTATGTTTGCTTTACTATATAGAGCTGTACATTGAAAGGGGAGATATGTAATTAACTTTTTGGAGGGAGTAACTCCTTGGCTTCATTGTGAAACAGTAATTATAAGCACAGATACCAATAAATTAGACATTCGTTAATAATCAAGAAATCGGATAAAAATTATTACAATTAAAATGTTTTTAAGTACTATTTCATTGAAGATTTTTTTTTGTTTGAATTTAAGGAAATTTTCACACATCATCCTATAATAAATTTTTTCAAACAAAAATTTAAATGAATAAGAAAATTGTGCTAGCCATAGCAGCATCACTCATGACTCTAGTCTCTGTTTTTCTTATAGTAGATAAGCTCTCTCATTAAAAGGATATACTTAAGGTAAAGACTCCTGAAACCACTCACTAAAGACCTCAATAGATATCTGACCTTCGACTCCTTAAACCTAGAAATGAGAAAAATACTATAGCTGCCATTATTGTTTCCTTAACTGCCTACAGTTCTTATGATGATCTTTTAAGGAAAGTTGACCAAAAATCAATTCCTGGTTCTGATGTGTTAGTCTATAAGGCTCAGGCTACCTCTCTACCTGCATTGATTAGTGCCTTTAAAGGGACACCATTAGATAAAACATCATCTAATCTGATGGAGTACATTAGTCAGGTACATCCTTCTAGTGTAGTGTTTTAATTGGGAGTGTAGTAGTGGGTATGGATCTAAAGAATTCCCAGAAGGGAAATAAAAAGTATTCTAATTCTTGAAGATGGTTGTTGATAGGGGTTATATGGCTATGTTCAGTGATTTCAGTTTGAAAGCTCTTATTTCCAACTGGTAAGATGATAGTCCATTGGGGCCCAATCCATTTAAGTAATTAACCAGTACAAATTACCCATTTATTCTGAATTTCAACAATGAAGAACTCAAGTCATCCCCATCAACCCAACTACAAACTCTAGGAGAACTGGCAGAAAATAATGAATGTAAAGTGAACGTAATGGCTGGAACTATTGTTTATAGTGTAAATAGAACAAAACTCAACCACTAAAAATACAAGTTGAAGGTACTAACAGTTGCTAGTTCTATTGGAGTAGCTGAGTAGGAACTTAAATTGTGTAATAGGTACTCATGAGGGTGCTGCTGGCCATACTCTTATTACCTATAAATCAGGGGAACCATTTTAACCAGCATGGGGCATTGGGTAGAATTAATGAACATTGATACTTCAGCGAATAAGATTTTAGAAACTGCTTAGAAGTACTACGGACAATATAAGCACAAAGGATGAAAATTGAATATAATCAATTAAAGAATAAACAATAAAGAGTAATTTGGGGAAGTGAAAATTCAAAGAAAATTGTACAAGGGCAAACAATAGCTAGTAATCAAAATTTCATAATTGGTAATGATGATTGATTCCATGATTGAAATTAAAAGAAATTATAAGAAGCTCGCATTTTTTTTAGTGTGGTGATACAGTCATCCATAAATAGCATTATATAATGAGATTATCATTCTTTGTAAAAACATTTAATAATAGATGAATAAAAAATGTCAACTCAGGAATTTCAACAGGTAAATTTCAGTTGCACTTAACTTTTTATTTGGTCTACCATTATGGTGAAGTTACTTTTTCATGCATCGATCTAAGAAGTTGAAAATTAGATATTAAGTATTCTCACTTTGGCTTCTCATTCGCCGATAGGACCTTTTTGGAGACTCTATGTCCTCATTTTAGCTTATTTCCATACATTTCCTTGGCGAAAAATGTTGTAAATGGTTTGATTTAACTACCTTCTATTTAAGGGATGACTTATAATCTTTTCTCTGAGCTTTTGGTTTGATCTGTCTCCTTTTCCTAGACTTTAGTTGTTTCGTATTCTAAATCCAGGATTAGTTCAGGAATTTCCTCCGGATCATTGAGAGGTCTATATTAAAGGATGGCTTTACTTAACTACTGGAGCAGGTGGGACTCCAAAGTATGTGAAAAACTCTTCATAATTCATGGAAGAGTAGAATCTTTCCCTGCCTCTTGATCTTTTGATGGTTCGGACAAAAGAATGTTACATAATCAACAACTTTTGATGTAATTATATTCTGTGATGAGAACTACATTCTTTCATAGAGTTAAATAATGTTGATAGTTGCATAAAATTTGCATGAATGTAGAAAATGTTTCATGATTAAGCAAGGCAAGGTTAATTGCAAGATAAAATATTGATTATTAAGCATATAACAATTCAATTTAGTTCATAGGAATAAGATTTCTAATAATAAGGGGGAAAGTCTATAAATCAACCTTCTTCTTATTCAAATTCACCTTCTTCCTCAGCAGTGGCATCCTGATACTGTTGATATTATGACACCAAGTCATTCATGTTGGATTCAGCCTCAGTGAATTACATTTCATCCATGCCTTCACCTGTATACCAATGCAAGAAGGCCTTTCTTCTAAACATAGCTGTAAACTGTTCAGCTACTCTCTTGAACATTTCCTGAATGGCAGTGGAGTTTCCAATGAAGGTAACTGCCATTTTGAGACCCTTTGGAGGAATATCACAGATAGATGATTTAATGTTGTTTGGAATCCACTCTACGAAATATGAAGAGTTTTTATTCTGGACATTGAGCATTTGCTCATCAACTTCCTTGGTTGACATTCTTCCTCTAAAAATAGCTGAAGCAGTTAAATATCTTCCATGTCTGGGATCAGCAGCACACATCATGTTCTTAGCATCAAACATTTGTTGGGTGAGTTCAGGCACAGTCAAAGCTCTATATTGTTGAGATCCTCTTGAGGTTAAGGGAGCAAAACCAATCATGAAAAAGTGGAGTCTTGGGAAAGGAATCAAATTTACAGCTAGTTTTCTAAGATCAGAGTTCAATTGACCTGGGAATCTAAGGCAGCAGGTAACTCCAGACATGGCCGCTGAGACCAAATGATTAAGATCACCATAAGTGGGAGTTGTCAGTTTCAAAGTTCTAAAGCAAATATCATAAAGAGCCTCATTATCAATAATCATGCATTCATCAGCATTTTCAACCAACTGATGTACAGATAAGGTTGCATTGTAAGGTTCGACAACAGTATCAGAAACTTTGGGAGATGGTACAACAGAGAAAGTTTCCATAATCCTATCAGGATATTCTTATCTAATTTTGGAGATTAGGAGAGTACCCATACCAGATCCTGTTCCACCACCAAGTGAATGGGTTACCTGGAATCCTTGAAGACAATCACAACCTTCAGCTTCTTTTCTGGCAACATCAAGAACAGAGTCTATAAGTTAGGCTCCTTCAGTATAGTGACCCTTAGCCCAGTTATTTCCAGCACCAGTTTGACCAAATACAAAATTATCAGGTCTGAACAATTGACCAAAAGGACCAGCTCTAACAGAGTCCATAGTTCCTGGTTCTAAGTCCATAAGGACAGCTCTTGGAACATATCTTCCACCAGTAGCTTCATTGTAGTAAACATTGATTCTTTCCAATTGTAGATCAGAATCTCCATGGTATGAACCGGTTGGGTCAATTCCATGCTCATCTGAGATAACTTCCCAGAACTTGGCTCCAATTTGGTTGCCACACTGTCCACCTTGAATATGTACAATTTCTCTCATGAGTTGAAGTTGAAAATTTGAATAAATTAATGTAACTTTAGATCATATCATTCACTAAAAAGAAAAAAATCAATAAAATTTATTCAAATTATTAAAGCAACTAGGGAGATATTCTTAATGGAACAGACAACTAGAAAAATAGATGGTTAATGACTTAAAATATTCTTTAAGAATTTGAATATTAGCATAAAAATCACATAAAGATAAGGCAATATATCAATAATAGTTGTTCAATTTTTTGAAGATTTTTTTATGGCTTGAGTGAGTAATAAGGTCTATTTCATTTCAAGTGACTTATTTAAACGATCTATTTCTTTGTACAGTGCATCCTTTTAATTTTACATTACAATCAATTGTTCTGTGATTTTTCTGTCATGCTCAGCTATAAAAGTATTCATTTGTATATCAAATTCCTCCTGCCTACTTTTTGCATCTTTTCATAGTAAAACTTGATTTAATCTATCCTCAGGGTATTTTCATTTGTCAACTCTAGAAGTTATTCTTCTTCAATTATTCAATTTTTTTCACTTTATTCATCCAGTTGATTTCCAGTTATTCTATTTTTTTCTTATTCAAGAGATTATTTTCGATTGCTTTCCTTTTTTCTTCCATTAAATCGTGCTCAAGTTGAGTAAAAGCTTCCTGATAGTTTCCTATTTTTCTAACAGCCTCTTCAGTTTCTGCTTTATACATCATCAATATTTCTTCATGATTCTCTTTTCTGAAGGTTTCGAATTAAGTGATTAGATGTTTTCTTTATTCTTCCTGCTCCTGGGCTCTAGTTTCCTGCTCCTTTTAAAGCCAATCATATCTCTATTTCCATCTAATATAGTCCCTGCTATTTTTTTGATTTTCTTGGTCGAGTAGCTTCTGCTTTATATGCAATTCCTAAATGTAGGCAGTTTTTTTCCTCCAATTCGCTCTCTAGCCTTTTCTTATCCAGCCAGTAGTTAGATAGTAAATTTTTCATTTCTTTTTCCTTGGTTTGATAGAGTTTTCTTTCATCATTAATTTCCATTGAGAGATTAGTGTGAAATTTCAGAGATTTCTGCTGGGAATTTACTATTTCTTAATATTCCTTTTTCACTCTAAAGAGTTCACTTTCTTTTTCTTCCAATTCCTACTCCTTCTCTCTCAACCGATCTAGAAACTGAGTTATTGATTCCTTAAATCTTCATTCTTTTGCTTTAACTTTATTTCTGACAGCTTAAGTAGTTAATTTGTTTAGTGGAGGTAATGAATTTTTTCTTCATATTTTTGGGGTCAATACTTTATCCTTATGTATTGTACTACTTGATTCTTGCTCCTTAAATTTCATCTGCTTTAATTTTTGTTTGATTTTCCTTACTAAAAATGAAAATAAGCCACTTTCATTGGTTATTTCATGAATTCCATTTAGTTCTTCCTTTTCTATTTGAAACTCTTATAGGAGCTTGCTTGCCTGTTGCTTAATTTTGAAAAAGATCTCTTCATTCTTTATTTTGAACAAATTTTATAGCCTCTCCATTTTCTTAGATGAAAACTAATTTAAATATAGGATTTCTGTTTGCAGTTCTTCTGCTTCCAAATGGTTCTTTAACTTCTCAATCAAGTGCTCACAAATTCCACTCAACTATCTAATTTTAATCTCCTTATTTTAGTTCTACCTCCTTAAAATTTCAAGAGTACGGGCAGACTATCCTTCAAAATATGTCGAACCTTTCATTTTCTCACCTGCAATAGAGTAACTTTCTTGCTCAATTCTGATGGCAACAATGGTTCCTGAGGGTGAATTACATGTTTGTTTTTCATCAAAGTCAGTTGAAAAATATGGTTCCTTTAGATTTTTAGTTTTAAGTGTTTTGGGTACTTCAAGGTACTCTCTAGTTTTTGTTTGGTATCAGTTTCCCTGTGATCTTTTTTAAGCTTATTCATTTGTGACTTATAGAGAGCATCTATTTCCTTGAGTTTTTCCTGCCTGCCTTTTGAAGTTAATTTCTGATGAGTTGGCTTTAATTTCTTTGGTATCATTTGGTTGTTGTTGATTTGGATCCATGTTGAAGATTGAATCAATTTTAATCACAATTTTAATCAATTTATTGTATTAAGTTAGACTTAGTAAAATATCAACCATCAATAAAACACCCTTTCTTCACCCTCACTGCCTTCTGATAGCCGTTGTCCCACTCCTTCTCCATATATATCAATGATTTTCTGCTGTTAGGCTACAATATATCTCAATTATGCTAGTTTTTGTTGTTTCTCTATTTAAGTTAGTGAATTTATTTCGGTATTCTGATGGAGGTTCTTTAGTCTCTGCTATACCTCAGTGAGACTCTACAATTATGATGATAGCTTCTTAATTTCATATTCTTATTCTGGAATTTCAGTATAAGAGCGAATTTTGGTCCTAGGCTAGTGTGATTCAAACTATTCAAATTATTATTTATTTTCCTAAGGTACTTGCTGTTTCCCTAGGGTGACGCTTTCCTGAATTGTGGTTAGAATATCTCCAATAAGGACTTCTAGTGGTTTTGAAATGGCTCTAATTTAGCTCTTATTGAATGCTCTAATAAATTTGATGATATGAGTAAAAATCAGGTTCATTATTGTCATGTACCTATTGTTATATGTACTTTTTCAAGCATCTTGCAATTATTTTGAAATGGTCTGTTTTGTCTTTGATTTTAGCTGCCCCAAATTTTGTTGCTTGTTTTTCTCTTAGTGATATTTTCTCTTGAATGATTGATGTTCATCACTGATTGAGTATGCTTTTTTTTAGTTGTTTTCTTATCTCCACTTTCTTTGAATTTACTATGATAGTGCTTGGGTAAACTTCGTATAGTAATTTTTTAGGAGTTAACTTCTATAAAGATAGATAGTTACCTCTTGGAAGTGCTTTAATGGTGTTTGATGTGGTGGGGTTTCAGTTTGATGCTTTTTCGGTGTTTACATTTAAATGAGAACTGAGCATCTTGGGAAACTAGTGATTGAGTCTTAGAACGAGTTTCTTTCATTGATTAAACTTACTATTAAAAAGATAAATTTATATAGATAAGAGGGTTATTAACTAGTAGTCCTAGAATTCTAGGAAATCTTATCTCACTCTTGGATGTAATATTATTCAAATTATCAAACAAAACCTGTGAAATATACCTTTAATACTAATCAGTTGATGTCGAATTTTTTATCAGTAGTTATTTTAAATAATTATAAAATTAAATGTAAAAAACTTAGATTAGTAGCCTTAAAAACCTTCCTTTAGATCGAGAATACATTGTCTCGGAACATTAGTGCTTGAATTCTCAATGTTACTTTTTAACTGGTGAGCTGCATGAATTAGAAAATCAAAAAAAAATTAAGAATAAGAGGTCATAATCTCCAATTTTTAGGAGGACTACACACCCTACTGGATCTGTAGTGATGAATAAGGAAATGAAAAATTAGCTTATTAAGCTAAGAACAAACTATAGTGAACTTCTTAAGAGGATTGGATAGCTCTAAAATGATATGAATAAAGTTTCCTTAGAAAATGAAGAACTTAAAAGAAAAATTTTTAATTTGAGTCAGGAACTCGAGTTAGAAAGATAGTAGAGGAAGGAACTATTTAATTTAAGCAATAGTCTGGAAGATATCAATCATAGTATAAATATTGAAGAGGAACTACTGACAATGGCTGAAAGTAGAGTTAAGAAAAATATCAACCTCATAGAAACACAAGAAACCAAAAGATACCAAAGAAACTCCCAAAAATTAGATCTCCAAGATAGGTCAATCATTGAGGCAAAGGATATACAAATTTATTCATTAAGGACAGAAGTAGAACAAGTCAAAAAAGAAGCAAAAATACTGGAACAAGAGTTTAATAGAGTCAAGCAAGCATTAGACAGCATCAATCAAAAAAAATAGAGGAACAATCCAGAGTCTAATAAGAATCAGAAAATATAAGAGAATTCAGTACAATTATTCCTAAGTATTGAATAAAGCTTTCAATATCTTCTTGAAGTATAAGAACTATAAATATTTGAAAAAAAATGTTAGAATGATTTGTTAAAGACTGAAATCAGAACTTTAAACCAGACACTAACCAATTCAGAAGCACCTCTGCAGAAAAACAAAGATGATAGAAAGAACACCTAATCTCAGGTCGAGATTAATACATCAGCAGAAGAGTAAATCATAACTCTTAAGAAGCAGAATTTATCCTTATAAGAAAAGATTAAGCACATGGAAGCCTAATTATCATTCAAAAACAAGCAAATCTCAGAATTGGAACGAACCATTATAGAATCAGAGTAAGAGCTACAACAAGAATACATATAAAAATTTAAATAGGTAGAAAAAGTCATGAAGGAACTCAATGAGGACATCAAAAAATCAGAAGCACACTATCAAGAAGTTATCAAATAAAAAGACAAGGAATTGACCAAGAAGTCAAGAATCCAGGAATAATTAGCGAGGCAAAATACCCAGCTAAGGAAATAAGTAAAAGCCTAAAAGGAATAGACAGACCATAAAACAGAGGAAAGGAATAAGCTCCTTCATAAATTAGAGCAAGAAAATGCGCAATATGAAGCACTACTAAAAGAAAAATTCAAGAAAATTTCATAATTAGAGCAGGAATTAAGGCTCTTACAATTTGAGACTAATAATCTCAAGGAACAACTGGCCAAATATTAAGCAGGGCTCAAAGAAAGACAAAAAAATCAGTAACATAGACATCTAGAAATACAGAAATTGAACCAACTATTAGCAGATTTATGATATAACTTTTTCATAATAAAAAAATATCTAATCACTCTTCTGTTACTATTGTTAATATCTATCCCATATTGCTGGACAAGAACACTTCCTTACCATATACCTTCAGATTAGTGTACTCTTTGAGTGGCAGGGGAATATTCTTAAGGGGCTCCAGTTAGGGCAGAGTATAGATTGTCAAAGAATTTTCATGTAGAATCAGTATATACTCAAATAGAGACTCATCTTTAATAATCTTAGGTGCTAATTTCACTTAAATTTGTTTAGTTGTTAGGTGGCGGCCATTAATACTATATACATACATTTCAAGTGAGTTATAAAATACTATGCAGGGTAATGGGTTGAATACTAAAAAAGAGCCTAAAATCTTCCATTTAGACTCAAAAGCCCTGATCATCTTATTCCCCTTCATTTTAGTTTTATCATGAACATATGCCATACCCCTAGTAATTTTGTTAACAACTGCTAAATTCCCAGATGAAACCACTGTAAACCCGCTCCTTAACTGATGTGCTCGATTGGATACATGTAGTACTCAAAAGATATCCTAAATAGGGTGATATGCTCCCTTTATCCATAAACTATCTCATATACTTCTAGTAAGCCATTCTTACAGCCACAAAGAAGTAAATTCTAGTCAGAGTTGATAAAAAGGAAACTCTTAACTGATCCTTTTTTTTCTTAAAGTTTTTTGCCAGTTTCTAGTGAATAAACCACTAAATCTCCATTAATATAGGCTCCAATTACTATATACCTTCCATTACCAAATATTAGGACTCGATTGTCAAACAAGATATCCTCAACATGAAATAAATTATCTTTACTACTTGATCGAAGTAAAGTAAGACCCTCTTTAACAATAAATTGTTTCTAGTACTCAATGGAAAGAATACTATAATCCTTAAAAGCAATAAGATGATTGTCTCTCTTCTCAAGGAATCCAAAAGGGGAATTGGTCTCCAAGGAGCCTATGAATCTAAGTTTCTTACAGGGAAACTCTTCATTTTTAGGAATAAAGTACTTAGAAGGATGAGGTTTATTCAATAATTGTGAGGGAGTCTGTCCAAAATGCATGATTTGTGCTGAGATAGATATTTTTTCTATTTAATCTTCTACATCTTCTAGATCTATGGAATTCTCATATGTTAAATAATAGTATAGATTCAAATTTTCCTGAGCTATCTTACCTTTCTGTTTATAGCCAAAAATTAAGTCAATCCAATGCTGAATGTTTTTAGAAACTATTTCACTTTCAAGGAATCTTCGATGCTTGGCAATGAAATCATAAGCATTCTTGCACCAAATGGGTAATTATACATGATGAACTCTATTTTTCTGCTGGGTAATCCCAAAGTCATGGTTCTCAATGTTGAGTAAAAACTCAGGTAGGTAATAGAACTCCGGAATTAATTCCCTAACATCAGATACTTCATTGTTAACACTAAACCAACACCATTTTATAGAGTTAAATAGTCTATCACTCAGGTCAAATTTCCCTCCTTGAAGGGTCCTAGCTGCTTCTGTATATGGACTCAACCTAACCAAAAAGTTAAATACTACTCCAGGTGAACTATAATGGGTTCCATACTGATAAGGTGGTACTGTACTGTTGAAAGGATCTATTGTTTACGTTTTTTCCACATAGAACTTTTTACGAGTTTCAGAACCACTAGCTCCTAGTGTTAGCTTCAGATCTTTATAGAATATTTCATTAGTATCATAGTTGGCTATGATCCACGGAAGAACAGGATAATGAACTGGATCCAAGTAACTTCTTCCAGCATACTTGTTAAGTAGGATTAAATATTCAAGATTGGTAATTTTATTACTGCGCCAGTACTCAATTATTTGGTCTAAGTTCTGATTTAAGACAATTTTTTAGGTGTAAAATTTGATTCTATTCAATTTCAACAGAACCATTTTCTATTGCTTGCTCTGTTGGCGTAATTCTAGACACTTAAGGAAGTCTTCAAGATCTTGATTGATAAAATTCAAAATAATTGAACTTTTTTCTTCGAATTCTATCAAAACACAGTTATTTTTTGTCAAATAGCGTCTTCGGTAGACTGCTGTTATGGTGGCTAGTTCCCATTATTTCTTGATTGGTTTATATTAAGCTAGAGTGAATGAAGTAAAGTCTAAATGAGAATCCTTTTGATGGGTACTATCATAGGTAAAGACTAGTTTTTCTTCAGTTGTTTTAATTGATCCTTTACGCTTAGAATTATGCTTTATCCACTAGACAGCAAATTATTCCTCTTCTGGTAACTTCGAAAATACCTTTTGAAGGAAGGTTTTGGTTCTTTTTAGCTCCTCACTACTATTCTTATATGAATTAAATAGAAAATTGCCTGATCTATATTTCAACTATTCTTCAATGATCATTTTCCGGACATGCCAAGGATCATTGGGTTCTACTGATAGTAAACTTCGGTTCCCACAACTGTCTACAAACTTACCAAATTTGTGCTTATATAAGGATTGTGATTTTTTCCAATTTTCTTCACCATTGTTTTGATCCATGTTGATTGACCAGTAGTAATGAAACAATCTGAGGCGTTTCCAAATTTTCCTCCAAATTCTCATGGTCTGTCGATAATGAAGGTTATTTTTTCTAAGGTAGGCTAATAATGAGTGTGAAAATTCTTAATGAGAATATAGAGTATTACAATGTTTCCTTATAGTATCACTATCATCATTTCTTTGCATTTTCTTCCAATTTTCCTTATGAACTTTACTGATATTGTTTTGATGAATTTAAGTGACTTATCTAATTTGCCTTTAAATGAGTGACTGTGGAGTTTTTTTGAAGTGGTTCTTTAACTATACAGTTTGTAGTATTTGAATTGCCTTTTATTTGCCTAGGGATGGATATTGTTTGATATCAGTGATAGACATAACTCCTGAGATAATTTCAAAAGAAAAATAATTATACTCTTACGCCTCTTTCAATATTTCAGAGAGCATTAGAGCTTCCTGGAGAGAGTCTGGATTACCTAATTTCTAATTGAGGACAATAATAATCATCCCTAAAAAACTAAACATTTGAAATAAGGTCTATTCTATTGCCTCATTGTAAAGGAAATTGTACTAATTTTTCATCATCGCATATAGAAAATGAATCAGGTGATATCCAATATTTTTTGGTAAACTTTTATTCCTTTGATTGGAATTTTATCGTTTGAGATTATCCCGACTACAGGTAAGCAAAAAAGTCTTAAATACCTATTATAGACTCTTTAATGATTCCTTGAGAATACTCAGCTGTTGACAGTGTAAAGCAGACTCAATGCACAACCCTAATAATAAGGAAACTATCTAGCCAACACAAACATTATGAATATTGCCATTTTCAATAATTTCATCAGTAGAAAGGAAACTGCTAATGATAGCACGAATGCCTTGAGGAACTTCCTGCTCTAATTCCTTAAAATCAGCCTTACAGAGAAATATCTTCCTAAAACTCAATAAAGTAGAATTAGGGGTATTGAGGTACATCCTGATTCGGTTGGTAACTTTGCTGGGTGAAGAATTACTTAATTATAGAGAATCTAATTTTAGAGTTTGAACTGCTTCAAGAATGAGCTTATAATCAATAAAGGAAATATCTTAGGTTTCCATATGCTTTTCATGGTTTAATATGGCAAATCGGTCCAGAAACAAGTAAGGCTCTAGTTTACCAAAATAATCAAAAATATGGACATTTTTAGATTATTACTCATTGGGTCCCAAGTTATTGAAAGTTACAATATAAACTAAGAAAATAAGACTTGGAAAGTTTTGAATTTGTTAATGAACATATTTCACGATTCGAAGGACAAATTTCCTTACACATAGTTTAGCAGCTGTTTAGACTTCATGAAAGGTCCTTGATGTTCTCATAGAAATTTATTGTTTTGCTTCTTCCAAAAATGCCTTATTCATGAGTGTATAGAGATATAACTTGCTCCAATCATTACGAAGACTCATCACAATGTGATCAACCATAAAATACACATTGTCAATGATGTAGTTATTCTGCTCAGAAGGGCGATATTCAGGATCATTCGGATCCAACTCCTTCAGTATGAACTCAGTAATCATAAATTTATACAATCTAGGTAGGTTCAGAAAACCCTTATCAGACAGAAGAACAGTATCACGTAACATTTTGATGATTTCAATTTTATACTTTTGGGTGCAGAGCTTGAAATAAGGCTGGACAATTAAAATATATTCATCATCGTTGAGAACCAACTCCTAGTGTCCTTAAATATGACTAAAACAACTGTCAATAATAACCTCAAACAACTCAGAGTCATTTTCTACTTTGATGTTTTTCTTAGACTTTAGTTTAATTAACCTGTCCTTTATTATTCTATTAGGTAAGCTACCTTTTTATTTCTCAATATATTCAGAGTATTTACGATTTGGGGGAGAAATCTGGTTATTTCTGGAGATCCTTTCTGATTTACTTCTGATCTTGATACTAGCATATTTCCTGAGGTAGAGTTTATCTAATTGATCATGAATTTGACCTAAAATTTCAGAACATATCTATTTACCTACATTTTGGAGGCAATAGCCTAGAATTCGGATGATGGGAGTAAGTTGATCCTTCAGCTAGGCACTTAATAAGAGTGCATATAAGTAGGGGAGAATTTGTAGTTATTGAATGTAGAAAATAGGATCAGTCTTAATAGCCTCTTCAAGTGAGTTAAGAATCAGTAATCGGAAACAAATAGAATATTCATGGAGTAGAAACTTCATGATATTAAATTTCTAATGAAGCAGGTACAAGTGACTCTTGCCATGGTTATATGTTGGTCCGAGTGCTTTGAAAATAAATGTCAGTAATTTCTTGATACTATTGGACTTATTCCTATAGTAATCTTCAATTTTGATTACCTCATCATAGTTGAGATTGGGTGAATTAACCTAAAACCAATGTTGAAGGCAACAATGTGTAGTCTTGCTTGGCTCTAAGTTATCAATAATGTATCTAAGAATTTCTTCAAGGGAAAACAACTCTAAAGAACCCTCAACATCTTTAGTATAGTATTCGATAATAATAATCAGCAATCTATCTATGATTTAGGGCTGTTCAATGGTTCTAATCTTTAAATTCCACAGTAAATTCACAAAGAAATCTCTTTGAAGAGGTTACAAGGTCAAATACCCACGAAGCTCATCAATAAGGTTCAGAGATATGAGAGTTACAAATCGATTATCCATTTGGTTGATAAAGAAGGCTAAGATACTAAAGAACTGGCAGGTAATTGCTTGTTCTTCTACCCCCTTACAGTCACTCTCAAACAAAGTCACAATGAGTTTTAGCAAGTGTTCCAAAGCTGAAGGGTACTCCTCATATTTATAGAATTTAAGAATATGAAAGAAAGGTAGAAGAGTATAGAGTCCTCCATAGTAAGTAATGTCTACTGAATGGAAGGAATTAATATAGATGCTAGTGTTCTAGAGTAGTTCAGCATGATTCAAAGAACACATGTCATATACAATATGTTTTTCATTATAGAAGGTTGAAATCAGTGGATTATAGAGTAAGAAGATATCTCGAAGGGATTTTCTATTACTAAAATAAACTTCTATATTTCTGCCCAATTCCCCAATCCATTATCAGGTGTAAAAGCAATGGCCTCTCTAGAAATAATGGCTGTATTAATAAGCCCATAAAAATCACGTCCAATAACCAATTAATCAATCTAATCCTTGATGCTTGGTTCTGGTACTGGTAAATCTTTTAATTAATATGGTTATCCTTCAATATAGGTGACCATTTCAAAAGAATTTCTAATTATCCCGGTTTTAAGGCAGTAACGAAGGCTTAATTTGTACCATTTGTTTGGTTGAAGGATTTTGAGGGGGAATTTTCTTGCTACTGAAAACATCTTGATCCTTAACATGTATTCCTTATCCACAAATAACATAAACTCTTAGGATCCAGTAGAAATCTATAGGAGACTCCTTTCATAGGTTGCACACTCTGGGAACTACCCTAAATAAAACCATATATTGAAGTGAAACCCTTAGCCAATGACCATCTAATTTTTTATTTAATCATTTGAATCCCACTATTATCACGATAGAGTAGGAAGTATGACTATGGCTGATGCCTCTCAGGTTTTTGTGCTTCGATCATAATAGTCAGCATTTTTACAGCCATAGACAATCTGATGCAATCAAATTTTTAGTAATAAAAGTCCCTACTAATTTCCTTAGTGAGATTCCGGACATTCCTACAGGTAATGGGATAAGACACAACAAATGGTTTCAGTAAAGAGGCTATTTTATCTGTATCTTCCAGCGATATTTTAAGTGTTAGCAAGAACCTTACTATATCATCCAGAATGCAGTAATTGAACTCTAAGATTTCATGATCCCTTTTAGCAAGGATAAGAGAGTTGAATTTATTGTGAATGAAAATATTCGATAGATACTCTAAGACTCCTATCTACCATCAATCAATAGATTACTTTAATCTAATAGGGAGAGTTAGACAGATGTGCCAGGATGATCTTGATAATTTAAGGATTCACCATTAAGTTAAGCATTTGATTGAGTTTGATGTCCCTGCTCTCCACAAAAACAAACAATCTCTCCATAATTTTACTAGTTTCTTCAGGAAAAGTTCTATCCATCAAGTTTATAACTATTAAAATATAAAATAGAAGTGTTAATATTCTCAGAATTATAAATCTCGTAAAGGCTGAAGCAGCTTCTAAAATAGTTAAGCTGCAGTTTCATAGGAATTAATCATTAATATTAAAATTTATTGATTTCAGATGTACAGCCATTATATTGATGTAATAAAGACTAACACCAAAAAACCCACCAGATAAAAAATCAATAACTGCTAAGCAATATTAATTTAAACTACCACAAATAGTAAAACCACCCTCCCAAGATCCAGCCTCCAACCCAGAGGGAAATATTCAACTGAAGAAATTCAGGAAACAAATTCCACTACCAAATTTCTAAAATAGCTAACACCCAAACTCAAAGAATAGGAGGGATTAAAGTCTTACCAATTAGAACTTAACCATGGAGGAAAGAGATACCTTTGCAGAAGATATGGAAGAGCAACTAAAATTAATCTTGGGTAAGGGAGAAAACCTTAGTTAAAACAATGAAGATGATTTCTAAACTAAAATTAATGAAAATAAGGCAATCATTAAGAAATACAAGCTCCAGAAAAATGAATCTGGGTTACATCAACCTCGACAGGAAAAATAGAAGAAAATAATAACTCATATAGAAAAAAAAAATAGAAATGAGAGTCACTATGAAAAAAGATTCAAGGAAGTACGAGTCAAAGGTGAATTATTCCAACAGAAAAAGTCCAGATATAAAAACTAAGTAAAAGGGGGAATCAAAACTCCATAGCCTCCTCTAAACACCAGACACAACAAAATTATTGGTAAACAACCATCACAGCCAACCATTCAGCGATATGAAATGCTTTTTGATAACATTCAAAATTTCTTATAAAATCCGAGGAAAAAAAAGCATAGTCTAGTCAATCCAGATGTATTGAGAAAAAACAGTCAAGGGAATGTTAATGAGAAAAGAAAATAATTTGAAAATAAGTATGGGAGTGATGATCTATCTAGCTACCCCAAGATAACAAGAAATACTAATAGTAAAGAAATGGAACATCTGTCTACCGATTGGAGGAAGGTAGAATTAAAAAGGAGTACCTAATTAAGTATTGTTCAGTCTAATTTTGATCAGGAAATAGAGAAGATCAGTGAGTATCAGCAAAGAAATGAACAATCACTTCAGGAATATGTTTACAACCAAAAAGTGTTGCTGTAGTTTTCACTGCACAAGAAACATTCTTCCTCTTAAAGGGAAGGACAAAAATGAGATTAGTTAATATATTTTGGAGTTAGTTGTTGGAGGATTTTATTAGGTTTATAAATTTTTATGAATTGATTTATTGCAATAATAGCAAAAGGAATATCAGTTTCAATGATGAAAACCCACCCTAGACTCAATCTTAAATCTCCAATCTATCAAAATAACCCAGCCAAGAGCCCCTTCAAGCGTGGAAAATAACACTAACTAACACCATAGAGCACCCAATTATTCCAAAGAGTTTGCTGCCCTAACTGTAAATATCTATTTAGGATTATCAGAAAACCCAGCCCCTAAAAGCCTAAGTAAAAAATAAACCCAAAAACAACTGAAAACTGGACACAAACACTTGAAAAATATTTCCAAGTACAAAGTTCCATTGAAAGACCAACCAAAATGAAATATAAAAAAGAAAACATAAGCATTTATGACTTGGAAAATGTCAAACATGTAAGCCCCACCTTAAAAACTACGCCAGAAAAATAGATGAGGAATTTTATAGAGGAAAACAAAAAAGTAATTCAGATAATGACTCCATCTCCAAGAGAGAGATAGTCCACTCCCAAAATCATCAGAAAGCCATAAAATCAACTAAAGATATCAGCTGTGAATTCAAAACAAATAACACCAAAAAACCAACTTGAATCTGAAAGGAAAGAGCTGTTGATAAAGAACTTGAAATTAGACAGTAGGAAAACTGATAGAGATACACTGGTAAAAGAAATGGTTAAAAAGTCGATTATTGAAGCAGAATTAAGATAAATTAAAGCATTTATGACTGAGATGCCTTAGTAATCAGGAATCCCCAGTTACTGCAAGATGCTGCTGTATGATCAAGATCACAATCATGCAACTGCCAAATGATCTTTATTATATTGATAGATATTAACTCAATAACAACAATTTTTTGCTTGTTTTTTATGTTTGCTACTTAATTTGACCGGCTTTTTCATGTTCTTACCCTTTTTCTATAGATCATTATTATTCTATGAATGTTTTTACTATCTTTCCTCGGTTCTTAAGTTTGATAAGCTGAAGGAATTGAATGTTTCTTCTTCTATTTATTGAATGATCAAGTCACTTGTGAGAATGTTAGCTTATTGCTTCTCATTTAACTTTTCAATGATATAAATAAATAATTCTTGTATATTTGATGCTTTTTTGGCTGATATTTTGATAAGTTTAATTGACTCATCCTCACACTTTTTTTCAGCCTCTTACTACCCTTAAAACCTATATTAACAACAAACTACCTTTTTTTAAGGTCAATTTTATTCCCAACTACGACTGCGAATGCAGATTAATCCCTGTGCTGGTCATATAATTCTCGCCAGTGAAATACATGATCATATGACTGTTTATTGGTGACATCATAGACTATTATTGCACAGTTAGAGTCCTTTAGATAGTTGGGAATGAGTGATTTAAACCTCTCTTGTCCAGCTGTATCCCACAACTGAAGTCTATAGCTCTTGTTATGGTGAGAGACATTGGTAGCCAGGAAATCTACTCCAATGGTAGGCTAAGTAGATCAATACTATACTGTTTCACATTAATCAAATTTTTTATAGATGTACTGATTGATGATGGATGTTTTTCCAACAGTTTGGTCACCAAGCAACACAATTTTAATTTTCTTTTTACCAACTACAGGAATTTCAGATGTACTCATTTGTTTTTATAATATTATCATAAAATCATGCTTGAAATAACTCTCAAGTAAATATTGATTATCTCTATCAATTTGCAAATGGAAGTTAAAATTCATAAGGTATAAACCTCTAAATTGCATAGCAAGAATAGCAAGGAAGCTAAATTCACAGGAATACCCAATCTGTCTGCTCATGAACTTCTAGAACCCTTACCTCCACTACCCTTCTTTGAATCATGCCAGGAGGAATATCATTCTAGACCCTCTAAACTAGCCTCCCCAGGAAGCATCAAGCAACTACCCTTATAAATGATTAGGGAATCTTCAGCTGAGTATGAGCATGAGAGTGCAGATATGGAAAATTTAATGAGGGTATTAGTTACATCACTATAATTAGAAAGAAATAAGCAATTGAATGATCATAATAAAGTAGTTTCAATGAAATAAAATCAGAATGAATGGTTGAGAGAATTGGAATCACTGAGGAAAGAACTAAAATATTACAAAGACAAATATTATTCACAACAGGTAGCACACTAAATCCTAGAAAAGGTTGAGAAGGAGGAGAAGGAACTGATTAAAGTTCAAACAGAGAAAATAATCAAATTAGAATAAGAAGTATACAACAAGAAAAAGATAACGAATAGCACAAGAATCAGTCTAGGATCATCCACTAAAAACTACCACCATGGAGAATCAATACCAGTCATAAAAATAACAGTCCCCAAGGTTCATCATTAAGAAACCTAGAAGGAGTTATTACTCAAAGAGGAGAGCAATCCTTTCAAACACAAACTCCAAAACTAAAGGTAAAGCTGGTAACTCCAATAAAAGCAGTTGAAGCAAGTCATTGATCAACTTCAAAAAGAATTAAACAAGTATCAATAATAGTCTGAAAAGGGAAAAGAACTCTAGAATCACCATCAGAAAAATCAATTACCCTCAGCTGAAACAGAAATTGATAAGAAGGCACTAGTGAATCAGCTAAAGGAGACTAATGCATAGATATCTGCCTATAAAGATAAAGTTATCAAGCTAGAATGGATTATTGGCAAAAAATAATACTAATTGACTCAGAAATAAAGGAAAACAAGTAGCAACAGGCAATTGAATTTAGAAACACCAGAAATAAGGCAGGAAGCACCAAAGAACTCTGATGAAAGAAATACAACTCTCAAGAAAAATCTATGTCAATCACAATCAGAAGCTATTGAACCAATGGAAAGAATTAACCAGTTTTAGCTATAAAACAACAAGAATTAACAGCATAAAGCAGTCCTTGAAAAGCACTTGGAAAAATCAAGTTTGGAGATAAAAATACTTGAGAAGCAGTTGAGGGAAATAAGCGCTTAGTACTAGCAGAAAGTAGAGAAAATGAATGAAGAAATAGGGGCACTAAAGAACAAAAACTATTACCAGAATTATGAAATCAATAGCCTGCATGAGATGCTTCGGAAGAAGAAGGAGGAACTTGAAATATGCTACTAAGATCATGTACATCTCAAAAAAGTCAATGAAAACCTTAAAACTACTCTGAATGAGTTTTCCTCTGTATTACACTTCCCTAACAACAACTGATCCGTGTATTATCTCTTATATTTATCTTATATTAATCCTGTAGTTTATAATTTTAGTAGGTTTATCATTGGATGGAACCAGAAGATATCAAAGAAGTATTGATCAATCCTTCCCAAGATGATATAGTGCCTGAGAAATCTATAGGATTTTTTGGAAGGGCTGGCCTCCTTATCTATAAAAACTTCGTCCTTACCATCAAAAATCCCAAGAATCTGATATTCTTAATTCTGACACCATTTTTACTTAGTGCTTTCATGGCTATTTTCCAAAGCTTAGCTCAAGGTAATGGAAAAAAGGTGCTACCTGATCCTCCTATCAGAGACCTACCGGCTTTTCCAAGATGTATTGGGGATGGATGTTATAGTCTTACCTATATGACTATTAATTAACCAAATGGTACCATACCACCATGGATTGCTGAAGTCGTAAATTGGGTCCAGAAAAAAGCTGAAATTCCAGATAATTAACTTAAAAAATAGAAAAATATTGAAAGCATTGATGATTTAGAAAACTACTACAAGAATTTTAGCCCAAATAAAACTCAAATTGGATTGGTATTCTGTACTGGTCAACCAGTTGATTTAAATTTAAGTTATTTCTGTCCTTAATACTCACAAGGATAGGCCTATAGGTACTTTCTCCTTCTCAATAAAACAGATTCCTTATCAGTGATCTTTCATGACATACTTGAGCCTTTACCAATCGATCCAGTAGCTACTGTACTGAAGATAATGGTTGACAATGCCATTCTTAAACATACTCTAGGTGAAAGTATGGATGATTTGAGTTAAAAGATTGAGTATACAACCTCCCAATTCCCTGTTGGTCCAAATAGATACCTTGACAACTATGATATAGTCACCTAAATAGGAGCCTTCTACTTCATGATAACTCCATTGTTTGCCTTCTTATTCATTCAGAGCTAAATAGTTCGAGAAAAATAGTATAAGTTAAGGCAGGGGCTCAACATTTTTGGTGCTAGTCATGGATAGTATTGGTTCTCATGGTTCCTAATTGCTAATCTATATGCTTTGGTCAGTTCAGTAGCTTCATATTTAGCTGGTTTAGCCTTTAGATTTGGTTTTTTTGTGTAAACGCCCTTCTACATTCTGATATTTTTCCTATTTTATCCATTTACCTTAGCTATTCAGATGTTGTCATTTTTCCTGTCTACCCTATCACCCACCCTTAAGGCTGCTAATGCTATTAGTTATGGAATTGTATTGTTTGCCATTGTGGTTGAATCGTTTGTATCCAATAATAGTCTATTAGTATTTCTCTTTACTGATGAGACAAGTTTCCTTGTTGAGTTCCTCAAATACTTTCTATGCTTCTATCCTCCATTCAGTTACACTAAGGTACTTCTTTTTATTATTCTAGATATTCACTAATATTACTCAGTATTCTGGCTACAGTTTTGCTTTTGATACTCGTAAGTGGGAACCAGCCAAAGAACCCTATACTTTATCAGTATTTTCATCATCAGTCTATAACCAACGTCTTCCCTTTACTTCAGGAACCTATTCAAGATACTCTGATTTAATTTCAATGGGGATATTGTTTGGAAATGTCTTGTTTTATATTGTTCTCACTTGGTATTTTGACCATGTGATTTAATCCAATAGAGGAAGGGGATAAAGTGTTTTCTTTCCTTTTATAAAAATTTATAATGCAACCATTGGTACCAAGTCAGCAATATCATAGGCAGAAGGAAAGAAAAAAAGCAAGTACATCCAATACCATCACCAGATATTACTAAATCAAACTTTCTCTACCATGATTAAGAATAATCAACTATTAAGGAAAGGAATCGAGTATACAGGAATGCTCAAGCAAGAATCCCTGCTATGGGAATCAGAATTAAGGGACTTAATAAGACCTTCAAGTCAGCTTGCTCAAGTCAAAGAGTAGAAGCAATCAAAAACTTCAACCTGGAAATAGAACCCAATGAACTAATGGGAATCCTTGGTCATAATGGTGCTGGAAAAACTACACTGATTAACATTTTAACAGGAGTCATTAGCCCAGACTTTACCAAGGAACTCTAAATAGTAATAAACAATAAACCCATAGACAAAATAGATGAGATAAGGAAATATATTGGTTTATGTTCTCAATTTGATATCCTTTGGGGGGAACTAACAGCATAAGAACATCTATACTTATTTGCTCGGCTAAAAAACATCCCTAAATCTCAAGTTAATAAGAAGATCAATTAAATATTGGGATTTGTAAACCTTACTAAAGAAAAAAAGGCAAGGGTTAGTAGTTTCAGTGGAGGAATGAAGAGAAGACTAAGTTTGGCTATTTCAGCCATAGGCAGCCCAAAGATAATTTTATTAGATGAACCTACAACTGGGCTAGATCCTAAAGTAAGGCAACAAGTATGGGATCTAATATAACAACTAAAGACTAATAAGTCAATCATTCTTACAACACATTCAATGGAGGAAGCCGATATCTTAGCCGATAGATTGAGTGTAATGGTGAAAGGAAGACTCAAATGTGTTGGATCATCATTCTATTTAAAGCACAAGTATGGGGAAGGACATCGAATTACTCTCAATGTTGATGATCACAAAAGTAAGGAAGTAATGATCTTAATCAAAAAAATCTTCCCTAAAGCAGTAGAAGTAGACAGCAAAGGTGGGAACCTGATTGTTGGACTGGCTGATTATGAGAGTCTGTTGGATATGATCAAGATGCTCGAGAATAAGGAAGCATCAGGACTGGATGAGTATTCCCTCAAGCAGGCCATAAAGGATTGGAATGTATCACATAGCACTTTAGAAGAGGTCTTCATGAAGGTAACTAAGGAAAAATAAGATGACTGATTATGAACTAACATACATACAGAGATGAATACAAACATGCTATATTATCATTATATATTCATAAAAAAGTTGGCTGAGTAAAATTATTAATTCATAAATTCTAACTGTAACTCATTTCTGATGGACGAATTGGAATGCCCTTCCTGCAAAATCCCTATACTCTCACCCTCTTACCAAGAACCTGATCAATTGTAAGCATCATTTGTGCTAACACTGCTTGCTTACTCAAATAGGTAACATTTTAGCCCAATTATAGAATGTCCAGTAGACTCTAAAAAAATAGGTCTCAAAAAATACTCCCTAAAGCAATTTAAAGTCAATTAAGACATAAAGTAATGGCTAATGAATGAACAACCCCAATCATAACTTTAGGAATAAGAAACTCCAACACAGAACATCAAGAAAACAGAACCCATTTCTTAAAAAAAATAAACATTTTAAGCCTGTCTCCTTCACTCGAAAGAAGCTGATATTCTCTGCTTAGAAGATGGTTGTCTTGTATGTTCCAGCTGTGCTTTATTTGGAGAACATAAAGGACATCCTTTTGAGAGCTTCACAAACTTTACAGAGCAATTAACCAATTTGACTAACTAAGCCATTAATATTTTTGATGAAGTAACTAGTAAACAAGAAGAGCTTAACTCTAAAGTGATTATAAACTACATAAAGGATGAAATAGCATCAAAAAAAACAAGCAAGCATTAAGCAAGTTTAGAAACTTCTTTAACAGAATGACTGAAGCAACAAAGAAAGCTGAAGAAGAGGGCTATTGCCAATGTAGAAAGAGTCTTTAAGGAAAGGAATAAAGAACTTGAGAATGGTGCATACCTTGTTAATCTAGAGAATTAAACCCAACAATGGTTTCAAGAAGTTCAAGAATTGAGTGAAAGGGTCGAAGATGCTTACAAAATGACCAACCTGCCCAAGGCTATGGCATATTTAAATTAGCAAACTCCATAGAGTCTCATCGTACAAAATGGATAGTACCTTAAACTGGAATACCATTCAACTGAAACAAGAACTAAAGAAATAATAGATCAAGATATTGCTAAATTATGTCCTCTTTTAAATGAGTCCATATTTGATACCATTGCATCACTGGGCTAATTTAATGAGTTTCCAGCTGATCCTCTTATAGAATCAGAGAATTGTACTCCTCTTACTCTTAAGAATGAAGATGATGGATAAGACATTCTTTTAGAAGATTAAAAACTGACTTCTATCAGCAATTTTGATTATTTTGGGACGACCGAAAAAAATAATCATCAAAAACTTCTAAAACCAGAATCTTCGTGCAACTAATCAACAATCTTTGATAGTAGATTAGGACTATCAAGATAAGTTTCAAGGGGGAAAAGCCAAAAACGGAAAAAAAGTTTCCAATTGAATGAAAAAGGTAGTCATTCTCGTGTTACCTGGAAAAGGGACCAGTGTGAGCCTAAAAGGAAAAAAATAGATCTACCCGAAAAATATAAACAAACATTAGAAGACCTTAAAAATGACAGATCAGAAGTAATTGATTTTGGTGGTGCTGAAATGGGAAATTATAACATTCAACTCCTCCTTTAATGGATAGCTAAGAGCAAAAAGATAAAGACACTCAAACTTGTCTGTAATAAATTAACAGATGAAATCATTCCTGATTTACTGCAAGCATGTTTCCAGAGCAATATTTTATTCTCAACCTCGGACAGAATGCTCTCACTGAAATTTCCTTAGGCTTTCTGGAAGAAGCCCAACTCGGAACTTTAAAGAGCATCAGCATCAGCTTAAATAAGATTAACAGGAGAAATGTGAAGGAGAGATTGGATAATTTGGTCAAGAGGGGGGTGACTGTATCTATATGATTGTGATTGTTTGAAATATTTACTATTTAAGGAATAGAATAACATACTATCTAGACTTTTTGAGTTTCTTAGGATATTTATTGATGCCACTATTGGAGACCTTCATCCAGTAGTTCATTCTTTTAAACAATATCTCTTAATGCTTTCAGCCAACGCCTTTATTCAATGGAAGCATTTAGTTTATTGTCTTCATTTTTATTTTGTCCGTGTGAACTATCTAAGTCTTAGGTGAGTTTCAAGCATTCGCTAATGAGAACAACTATCATCAAACTAAGTAAGTCATAAATAATTTATCTGATGTCCTGAGATATTGCAGAACTGGATGGATTTATTTATAATAGATTTACAATTAGATTTTATTAGCCAAGAATTTATCGAGTGAAGATAATTTAATCTTTTTTTTTAGAAAAATTAAATATAAACTATTTTTAGATGATATGGAATCACTCTATTTGGTAGAATCCTGGTACACGTCAAATACATATGGAGATGTGTATTTTTCTAGTATCATTGGTAATATTGGCAATGCTGGGACTTGGGAAGATGCTGTAGGTTGACACCTCTCTTCCTGAATAATGCATACCATCAGTAGATTCCAAGTGAGCATCAACCATGAGTTCTGAATTGGGAGGAGAACCCATGCACATATCAAAAGTCAGTTTATAAGCAAATTCGTTTTCACTAATAGAAAATGGTCCAAACTATTTGAGTCTGCAATTGGAACCTGTGGAATTGGAAGGTGCATAATGTGTTTCATTTCTCTTGTAATAGTAGGTAGAAACATATAAGGAAGTTTTAGGACTATAGTAGTAGTTTATTGTAGATAAAAATGTCAGAGAAGATGTATTGAGCTTAAACAGTTGAGAATCAATTGACTTAGCTAAATCTGCACATGTTCCCGGACTAGTAAAACAGCCAATAGGTCCAATATTAGGGTCAGTGTTCATAAAAAGTTCAACATTGTTTTTAATATTATTCCCCAGTTTAACCCCAGTTTGATATACTTTACTATCCTGATCCCAAGCTACTGGATAGAGATAAATTAATTCATATAATTTTTACTCATAGTATTTATTTTCATCATAGGAACGAGCTAAACTGAGTCTGGATGACTTAACTTCGGGCGTAACTAAAGATGTAGGAACCATTAACCCTATAAAATTAATTGGGAGCCTACTTGCCATCCCAACATTTAATGGAACAATACCCTTACTGCTGAGGACATCTACTTGCTTGCTAAACTCAATGGTTGCATAGTCTAACAGTCCGCCAACTGCCTTGAGGCAATCATCATTTTTTATAAGGAACAAGTAGTTGTATAGTAATTTCCCTTATCATCTTTGCCAAGGATCTTAGCTAGTTCAGCTGGATTACCTCCAAATTGATAAGCTTAAATTGATACTTTTCCTTGTATTTGCTGAGTAGTGGCTGTTTTTTGGATATCAGCTGAAATTTTAAAGAAAGGTCCAAATTGCCCATAAAAATTAGTTTAAAATCTTTTCTTTTCCACAGAAGAGGCAAAGTTGAGGTTGACTGACATGACCAACATTGCTCCAACCTTATAAGAATTGATAAACTAATCACCACAGATCATTCCAAACTGGGATTCTTGCCTGAGCTATAGGCTTGCTTGCCAATATTAGTGAGAGCATCATCTGCATAACCATTGAGCTCTAGAACGACCTCTCCATAAACAGTTTGATAATAATTAAAGGAATAAGAGTAATCTTTGGTTTAGATGGAACGAAGGAAGTTAAAGAAAGCTCCAGCTTGAAACATTTTAAATTGACCCTAAGAACTAATATCAATTTTAAGTTCATTCTGCAAATTCAGAGAAGGATAAGGCACTATCAATCTTTATAATACCTTAGGCCTTGGTAGGTGGAAGTGTCTTCACATCAAAGCATTGTAGTGGGGATACTTGCTGGGAATCACTCGAGTAGCCACTACCAGGCACAATCACATCTGCATCATTGAAATCCACTATCGGCAGCTATTTGGTCCTTGGTGAGATTATTCCTTCATTAATTGGAAATCTAACCTTTGGAAGAATACCCCATTGATCCAACTAAGGCTAATCAATATAAACAGCAGCACTCCAGCAGCTATTTATCTGTTCATGATTAGATACTTCAAAAATATAATAAGAGATCATATACTCAGCAAGAACATATCAATTATTATCTTTAGCTTCCCGATTATTTATTAACCTATAAAAATCACACATATTGAAAAAGGGCGACTCAAGAAGAAAACTATTTCATCTGCTTTCTATAAGTCCGTTGATTCAAATGATTTTTGCAATTTAGCACAGCTAAATAGCATCAATAAAGATAGTTTTAATAATTTCAAACAAGGGATCAATATCACCCCCGTCATCGAATAGATAGTAGATTAATCCTATTGCTTTTGATCATATGCTGGAGGTGGCCTGGAGCATTTAGATTATCCTCTCAGTAAACTTTTAAATACTCTTCCTTCTGAACAAAAATATCCTCATTAGAGTTGAATTATTCAAATATTTGATATTTTTCTTCCTTGGTGGGGATACTGATTTTGGCAGAGTGGGAAATAAAATCTAAGACCTATATGTAGATTCATATGTTTACTCCTTCAAATTATTATCTGGTCATATTGTTTTAGTCCATTTCAACGAGATTGGTTCTGTGATTTGTATTAGCTGGGAGCCTTTCTGATGATTTCCCTAAGCATCGCAGGGTTCTTAGCCAGCTGCTTCACCTCTTCAAATTTACTCATTAATATATTAACAACCATTACTGAGACTATAGATTTGACAATTGATAATTTATTGAAGAATAAATGACTCAGTCTTTCTAGAAAATCTCACTACTTGATTAAAATTCATTAAATATGTAATCCATTCTATAGGTTACTAAATGACTAGCTAAAAAGTGGGGACTCAGTCTCAAGGAAAAAATATTGAATTCCCTGCCCGATATCATATTAGCTCAATCAAAGGCACTATGCTGAGGAAAAAAAGATAGTTTTAATAAATAAAATCTTCACCATCCTCAATAATAATAGCTTAACATAATAATTTAAATCTTAATTTAATAGCTTCATACCAAGAACAAACTACTGAGAAGAAATAGCTCTTCCCCAAACAGATGCTTCTGACCAGAGTTACTTCTATATTCATACATAAATCAACCTATTCGACTGTCAAGCCTATAAAAAGATGTACTTGTGGCAACTGTGAAGACTGTATCAAAAGACTTCTCATATTTTTTACACCTCTTTTCTGATGTTCAAAGTGCCCCTAAATCAGCGCTAAAAGTTGGTAGGAGATCCAATAATAAATTTCCTCACTATTATGGAAAGAGAATTCATAAAGTTAGATAAATTGCTAGTCTCTCGAAAATGATAACTGCCATAGTAGTCATTGACTATCTCAACAAACAAGGCTTTTAACGCCATCCCTAATCAAGTGGGAAATCAAAAAGACTTCAATATTAATAGGTGGAACTACAGCTAATTTAGAACTATCACAAAAATTGACCCTATATTGATTTACTCTATGGTATGATGCTTCCAAGTGGCAATGATGCAGCTATTGCCCTTAGTGAGGCAATTGGCCTGATGGTCTACTTAAAAATAAGAATAAATAATTTCACCCCACATGAGGAACTGGTTTCAGCCCTATCATCATAAGAACTATGCTTACTTATTCATCACTTTAGTGAATGAAAAATGCCAGAAACTAGGTACTCTAGACACTCATATTTATAATAGTCACGGAAATGATGCTTATGACTAGCTGAAAAATGTATCAACCTGTAATGAAGTAGCTAAACTGGCTAACTAATACATGAACTATCCTTTACTCAGGTAGATTGCCAGAATCAAAGTCTACCATGAGTGGCAAAATACAAACAAATTGCTTAATGATGGATTTAAAGGTATTAAGACTGGGATTACTGAGACTGCAGGTCCATACCTAGCTGCATACTACAAAGATTTAATTATTGTAGTCCTGGATAGTAAATCAATGAATTAAAGATGGATCGAAGTCAAGAAGTTAGTGAAGTGGATCATCACCAAAAACCAAGAACTGAAAACAGTTTACTCATTGCGAATCGAGTAAACCTTTAATGAAATTTGATATATCAATATACATTTGTGTCTGTGTATTAATCTTATTTATTGAGGATATATGATCAGGTAACTATCCATTTTGGGAATGATTTTGGTGGTGAGTGTGGTATGTGATATTCCTAGCTGTGGAAACAATGGAACTGTTTATTCGGATACTAGTTACTGTATTTGTACTGAGAATTATATTGGGTAGAACTGTCAATATCCGGCATCTAATATCACTTAAAAAACGGTAGAAGCTGCGATTGGGGAAACTTAATACTTTTTTCTATTTTGAGCCATCTGAAATCAGCTACTATAAGATAAAACTAGATCTCTGTATTCTTTAATCTGTGAAAATTGATGATAGCACCATTAGCAATGCTATCATTGTAGCCATTGAAGATCTTAATAGTAAAATCAATTTGGGAGATTCAAGAGTGACCACTGTGCAGGAAACAATGAATGTAACTCCTACTATGTCAATTTTTTATCCTATCAAAGAAAATACAATAATTAAATGGAAAAAATCATCTTTGGAATTAAATTATAGCAAGACTCAGGAGGTAAACTGGAAAAAATCACCATTAAATGCTCAGGAGATAGCTTCCTCAATCAGACCTTTTGGCTAATTCTGATCATTACATTTTTATCAGTAATTGGGTTAATCATCTTGGGATCAATCATTTTCATGATTAGACAGCGCTTCCTCCAAAGAAATAGACCATGTTCAACGAGAAGAACAATCTTGAACATTTCGAAGTCGAAATGCCATCAGTTAGGTACAGTACTCTTCATTAATAAAATCCATAAAGTTCAAGTATTGAGTGCTCCATCTGCTTAAGTGTGCTGCTGGGGAGAGGATGATGTGAGGAAGACTCCATGTGAGCATGTCTTTCATAAAGAGTGTCTCGACCAATGGTGTGTAAAGAACATAACCTGCCCCGTTTGCCGATGCAACCTCTAAAAGGCTCTATTATCGGCTATAAAGAGGCTCATAATATTAAAGAGCCAATGCTTTGATACCAATATTAGTAAATTATTATTGAGTATATTCAACAATGAAAGATAAAATCCTAAAAAGCACAAAAATCGCTCAAAAAATCTAAAAAAAATCACGAAAAAACCTTTTAAAAGGCAAAAAAGAACACCAATTGCGGCATAAGAAGAATAGGATGGCAGTATTTTTTTAAGTAATGAAGAACAAATGCAATAATAAGTATACCCCCATGAATCAGTAGAAGATACTCGCCTGAAATATGCAAAGGAACTACTAAGCAAGGTTACTAACACCCAGAAACTGTAGGATGACTTCTTTATAGAGAACCAAGAATAATAAGACAATAATATCGGTTAGAAGTAGTCGAAAATCTCCAAAAATCATACCTAAGAGACAAAAACAAACTATTTGAAGAAATGGGTGAGTAATTTTATTAAAGTGAATTAAGAGAGCCTATTCAATACAAGGGACACACTAAATGCATAACTGGGATACACTTTACAAGCGAACACATCTATTCATGCTCTAAGGATAGAAGCATCATAAAATGGAACAGAGAAACTGCTAAGAAAGACTTTATTATCCTTAGGAAAGTCTACCAATGACCATACAAGTGACATCAACTGTCTAACACTTCATGAGTATGATAATCTTTTAGTCACTGCTGGGGACGATTGCCTTATAAAATTATGGGATACCAGAACCTTAAGTTATGTGGATACATTGAAAGGTCACCGCAATTCTATAAATGGATTAGTATTTGGTCGTAATAGCAACAACTTGTGCTCAATCAGTTCTGACCGAACATTCAAGCAATGGGATTCTGCTCAAAGAGGACTTATTGAAACATTCTATGGTCACCGTGAAGAGGGCCTGGATATTGATAGAATAGATGGAACCAATTTTATAAGTTCTGGTAGTGATAAACAATTAATAGTGTGGAAAACAGAAAAAACAAACGCAACTTATCTTTGAAGGACATGATTATGCCATTGATAGAGTCAGAGCAATCAATGCCTAAAAATTTCTCTCTGTCTCCCAAGATGGATCAATTTACCTTTGGTCACAAAAAAGAAAAAAACCACTATTTAAGTGTATTTCGGCCCATATGGGGTGGATAGGGGCTCTATCTAGCATTTAGCAAACTAATATATTTGCTACTGGATCCAATGATAAACTACTCAAACTATGGAGAATTGATAGTCAAGCTAAATCCTTTAGGTGCTACAAATAGTTGCCAGTTGATGAGAATCATCACCGATATTAAAATGAATAAAGAGTGGTTGATGGCAACCTAGTGCTAGTAGCATCGCCTTGGAAGATGGATCACTGATAAATGCCGAAATAAGATTAAGGCTTATAGGCTTTGATAATAGGTACTGTTCTAGAGAGTGCAATTTTTAAATATATTTAAAACTTGATCTCTATCCATAGTGCAATCATGCCAATAGTCCCCGCCTTTTTTTTCATGTCAACCTACTAAGGTCCCCCTTTTCTATTGGGATTCAAATTATATTTTAACTCCAGTTCCAACACTTATTTTTATCTTTTTTTCATTTAAGCATCCAAAGCTTTGAGAGTGTTATCAAGCATGAGGATATTCTATTTCAAAGATCCCAGCGTTTCAGGTAATGTTTGTTCGACTAGCACACCTCCAATGACCTTCCAGCACTTTCTCTCCCCTAACAGTGCTTCTAAGTTGACTAGCACTAGATGATTCTCCTTCTTGTCATCTTCTAACTCCAAGAATCTTTTAAAGATTTCCGAGTACTCTTGCTTGAGTCGATTATAATTATTGAGCACTTCCTGTGGAGGTCCTGAAGTCATATATATATTATAGAAGTCAACAATATATTGATCAACTGATTTGATTTAATTTACTATTGAATACGGCAAATTATGATGAGTGAAGCTAAGAAAAATCATGAAGAGTGGATTCACTATGCTCCTTTGATATATGAATATCTTTTAATACACTAAATCAAGAGCTATGCTGCCATAGAACGTGCTCAGTGGGGCCATTTCAAACACTAGAAGTATTTCTTACTCAATATATTAGTCCCCTCCCTCAAATTTTCCAGCAAAGTGATCTACCTCAGTGGAAGATCATAAGAAAACACAGGGTTAGTACAGTCATCTAAGTATTGCTGTATCTGATTGAAGGTTCAGGTGATGAATCAACTTCAAGAGTCTCATGATCCTCGATACTCACCAACTGTTAAAATTATTGGGGAAAAAACATTTGTTGGTAATGCAAAGATTGAATAGTTCTTGATGAAGGACAAAAAATCAAGTCTATTGATAGTAGTAATGGCAAACAAGGATATGGGATTATTTGATAGCAAACTTGTTAATAATTGCCTCTTTAAGCTTAAAGGAAATGATGGCAACATTTCTGCATTAAAAACCAACGATAGATTCTTGGCAAGTGGTGATGATGAAGGGTTCTTGAAAATATGGGAACTTCAAAGTATGAAAATTACAGAACCCCTCCAAACATGTCGCC
>CASCJZ010000172.1:0-11234 GCA_949152475.1 Terebella lapidaria
AAGATTTCACCTTATAAATGGCAATCAATTATTTATTTAAATGGAGAGCTAAGAAAGAACTCTGTCAAGCCCTTCTAAGGAAAATTAATCAATTTTAAAGATAGTCTCTTGCTCCTTACATTCCAATCTTTATGTATACAGTTAGTACTAACATATAGATTCATAATGAGCCTTTAATCATATTAAATGTTTGAAAATTTTAGTTAAAATTTAGCAACAGAATCATTATCACTATACCTACTTCTAAGATGGTCTTATTGTACATTTTTTCACTGGAAAAAACATGAGGAAATGAAGAATAAACTTGATTCAGCACTTCTAAAAAAGTTCCTGAATAAGGAAGAACTTACAAAAGAATCCCTTAGTGAAGATATTCACCATAAAACAATCCAATAAAAACTGACATTTTCTAACTATATTTGCTCAGTGAATAGTTTCTTTGAAAGATTGTTTAAAATTCCATAAAAATTAAAAAAATATTAGAAAAACAAGAGACCATCCAAGTTAAAGGACTACCTGCAGACTATTGAGGAGAATTTTGCGAAAGAACTCCTATCACAAGCTCCAAAACAAATCTTCATCAAAGGAATAACCTTTCCAATAGCAGGAGACTCTTTAGTAGTATGGATTATTTTCATTATAGGTAACAAGAATTCTTAAAGATTATTGTTTCCCATTTAGCACTAAAGAAAGAGTTCCATTCAAGCTAGTGGTTGAGACCATCTCTATCAATGATGCTAAGAAGTTCTAAAATAATAATTAATTTGAAAAAAATAATCCTAGTCATGATAAAAAAGTGCTAATATTACAGCATACTTATTTTGGAGAGCCTTGGAATGAAGCCCAAAGGAAAATTTTTAAATAATCACCATATTCTACTTGTCCAAGCCATAAAATCAGATGCTACATAGTATTTCAATGATTTTAACTCAGATTAAATCAGGAGATGATTTGAGGCAGGAATACATGGCTGTTCAGCTCATTAAAATAATAGAGAATATAGCCAAAAAATAAAATCTTAAACTATGGTTGAAATCTTATGCAGTTATACCTTTTAGCTAAGAAGCTGGACTAATAGAATTCATTTAAGATACCAGAACAGTCAGCTTTTTAAAAGAAATTTCAGGTGAAAAATCTTTAAGAAACATCTATAAACAAATATTTGGTATTAATTGGGAATTATCAATCTTAAATTTTACTCAGAGTCTCGCTGGTTATTCTCTTATTCAATATCTATTCCAAATTAAAGATAGACACAATAACAATATCTTAATAGATACAGAAGGACATATTATTCATATAGATTTCAGTTTTATTCTCTCCAATTCTCCTGGAAATATGAATTTTGAACAAGCACCATTTAAGCTGACTGAGGACTATCTATAAATCATGGAGGGACCAGATTCAGATATTTTTCAACATTATCGTATGTTATTTTTCTTAGGTCTTAAGTACATTAGAAAATACAAGCAATAAATCATGTAGCTTTTGCTTATAATGACCAATTGTGAAGGGATGAAGTGCTTTAAAAAATTTTAAAAGGAAAAACTTTAAAGTAGATTTCATGAAAATGCAACTGATGAATAACTTTCAGTAATTGTAGATAACATTATGAAAGCAGCTTGGAGTTCCTATACGACCAAAAATTATGATAGATACCAATGGTATACCAATTTCATTTATACTTGAATTTTATTGTATTAAAACCATATTCATGAAAAATAAGAATAAAGGATCAAGCAGACTACCAATAGTAGGAAAAACAATGTTCCCCATAAGATAAGCTTGTTTTTCCTCATTTTTCTCTTAATAGAGCCCAGGAGCTTCTGGGCCACAGTTAATTCTCCATCTATCTATAAATTTGATTATTGTACTAATATCCCCAAGTCTGGATATACCACTCTGCATTTTAGCTCCATTCTAACGAAGACCAATTCCAATATCATTGGATAAACCCTAATTTTAATACATTTGTCTTTTAGCCTCAATAAGTGGATCTATTCCTTGGTTATAATTGTCACTTTTTTCGAATAAGGGTCCACTACCTAGTTATGCTTCTATTTAAGCCTTTCTTTCAATGGTACTCAATTCAGTTTTGTATTTTTTAAGTTCTGACTTGAATAATTCAAGCTAAATAGCATATTTCTTACCTTTTCCTTGATTTGAGGATTTTTGTTTGTTGAATACTCAATCTGCATCCGGTTGAGCTAGATTATTAAATGATTACTTATTGGGATGCATCTGTAAGGAATTAATTGGTTTCATTGATTTCTAATTTTACTCATTATGATACCTATTTGAGATAATGTTTGATTTTTTAAGTTTTTTTGGGCTTCTCGTAAACTCTTATAGAAGTTATTTTCACATGATTAGAAAACCTCACTCATTTTTAACTCTACACAAAATATATATAGAAGACCAGATGTATTTAAAAGTAAAAAGAATTATCCTGAAAGAACTATCGTTAGAAATTTATATAAAGTGAATAATTTTAATTAATAATGAAAACTCATTTTGATATCAATTTGCCAACTATCCCAGGAAAACTCATCAAGTTTAAAATTCAAGATATTAAAACCAAAGCATTTGGGAAGCAAGCAGCACGCTTCAAAGATAATAAAAGTATTTTAACCAAGAAATTCATATAATCATTCAGTAATTTCCATCCAACCAAATCTCAAGTAGAAGATGAAAGAGATACAGAACCCTAAACTGAATATTCACATCCACAAAATAATAAATCAAGGTAATTTACAGCTATAATACCTTAAGATAAAAAATTCCTTATTTCATTAAGGGAACAACATCTCAAGGAATAACAAACAATTCCTTAAACTAAATTACATCAAGGATATACATTTAATAAAGCTGGCCTGACAGAACTAGAGGAAATAGTTGATGAGGATGACTAAAATATTGAAGAATAATTCATTGATAATTATTATTTTACTAAGGAAGCTGTTATTCCTAAATAAAAAATCCAGAAAAAATAGAAACCAAATAGTGTTTTTAGGAATGAATCAAGAGAAAAAGTTTTTGCCAGAAATTAAAAGCAACAAATTACTCCAGGACCAGGGAAATATTTAAATCAATCAACAAGTCCTAAAACTCGCAAAAAAGCAATCTCAGCGAAATCTCATGGCTCTAAAGAAGTTAACTATAAACATTTTAAGTAAATTATTACTAAAGTAATGGAAAAGGATCCTCAAAAAGAAAAATAAGAATAAAATACATTCACAGAAGAAAAACCTATTAAAAACCAGCATATGTTTATGATTGATGATAGAGATCGATTTGGGAACCAAATATATCCTATTGCTCCTAAATTAAAGGTACCAGGCCCAGGAAGTTATATCACATCTGAATCAATTGAATCAAGAGCCAAAAAAGTACAGGTAGTAGAGTAACAAAGAAAATTACTTAAAGAATGGTTCAATAACTGATTATATATGTGCTAACAATTTCATTATAAAATAACTGAGGTGGTATCAAGGACTACAGATGAAACACTAGAGAGAAAAGTACATTCAAGGAAGTGATTAGATTGAGATTCCAATCTAAGGAAATTTAAATTATCATATGTGGTTAAACTTATAAAAATTAGAACATAATAACTAATGTCTTCATTACTTGATAAGCAAATTGAACAACTACGGAGGGGATAAACCATCTCAGAACAAGAAGTCAAGAATCTATGCCTTAAAGCTAGGGAAATCCTAGTATAATAAGGCAATGTACAGAGAGTGGATTCACCAGTCACTATGGGGGGAGACATTCATGGACAATTCTATGATCTACTAGAACTATTCAAGCATGGTGGTGATATTCCATCTGTTAATTATTTATTTCTGGGTGATTTTGTAGATAGAGGGTTCAATTCAGTTGAAACTTTTTTACTTTTGCTTGTATACAAGGTAAGATATCCTGATCTGATTACCCTTATTCGAGGGAATCATTAATGCAGACAAATCACTCAAGTTTATGGTTTTTATGATGAATGTTTAAGAAAATATGGATCATTGAATGTTTGGCGCTATTGTACTGATATATTTGACTATTTATCACTGGCAGCTATTGTAGATGATAGTATTTTCTGTGTACATGGTGGTCTAAGTCCTACCATCAATGATTCTATTGATTAAGTAATGATTATCGTCAATATAGATTAGATCTATTGACCGTAAACAAGAAATCCCTCATGATGGCTCAATGTGTGATTTAATGTGGTCAGATCCTGATGGTAACTATCATCTATAATGTAGAAATTTAAGGCTGGCGTCTTTCTCCTAGAGGAGCTGGATATCTCTTTGGGAAATCTATTGTAGATACATTTAATCATACCAATAATATTTCACTCATTTGTAGAGCTCATCAACTAATCATGGAAGGTTATAAGGAGATGTTTGATAAGAAATTAGTAACAATTTGGTCAGCACCTAATTATTGTTATAGATGTAATAATGTTGCTTCAATACTCAAGCTCGATGATAAATTACAACAAACCTTCATAAAATTTGAAGCAGCTACTCATGAATCTCGAATTATCCCTGCCAAAAAGCCAGTACCTGAATATTTCTTATGATTATTAATTAGAGATTTATCTTAGGTAGAAGAATTTAGAGTTCAGCATAATTCTATTTAAATTTACATACTTTAATATCTCAAACATATATCATTATAAGAAACATATGATCAAATAAGAAGATTACCTCTTTAAATTAGTGATAGTAGGGAATCAAGGAGTAGGCAAATCTTCACTTTTCCTTCGATTTTGTGATAATTCATTCGTTGAACATTATTTAGCTACCATTGGGGTTGATTTTCGTTTCAAAATGGTCGATATCAATGAAAATCTCTGTAAATTGCAGATTTGGGACACTGCTGGTCAATAAAGATTCAGAACCATCACTAGTGCTTATTATAGAAGTATCATATATAAATCATAAAGGTGCTCATGCAGTCCTAATTCTCTATGATGTGACTGATATATCCAGTTTCAAATAAATTGAAGATTATTGGCTCCAAGAAGCTAAATTGCATACAGATTCCAATGCCTAAATCTTCATAGTGGGAAATAAAGCAGATAAGACCACTTAAATTCATGATGCAGATATACAAGCATTAGTTGATAATGTTGGAGTTAAATCATATATGGTATCAGCTAAAACAGGCGAAGGAGTTGAAAAAATGTTCTTGTAGATTTGTGAAGAACTTATTTTAAATGAAAAAATCAAACCTCCTTTGAAAAAGATAATTAAGTAAAAAAAGCAACTAGTATTATTAGAACATGATGAACATGCATCTGGGAGTAAATCCAAGTGTCTCTGCAAAAATTGATTTAACTGAGGTACAATATTAAACTAGGCGAAATAGCAGCGCCAGATTTATTAAGATATTTTACATCAATAATATACTTTAAAAGGATTATTATAGTTAGCGCATTATTAGCTATCTTTGATTAAGCAACTTTTAATAAATTTTTGTTAATTTACATAGAAAAACAGTTCTTTTGATTAAATTTTAAATGGATAGAATATCAACAATCTTCAGAAGATTAATAATCTTATGGCTTGAATTTTTATCTTAAACTATCGACTAACTCTTTAAATTCCTTCTTCAAATTGATGCTTTTTTTATCTTCAATTAAATTATTTCCTGGACTAACTCTTCGCTGTTGGTAAACCTTCTTTTTTTTATAAAAACGAAATATCTTCTGCCCAGCTTCTGATAACCTTATTAATTTCATTAACTACCAAATTTCTATCCTTCCTAGTGTTAATTTGCTAACCTGAGCAATACAGTGATTGAAAGAGGTAATAATGGGTCTCATTTAATCTATTGATACTTTTTGAGAAAGTAGATTCCTTTTTGAGATAAAAAAAAGCAGTTTAAAAACATATTAATACCTTAAATGAAGGGAATTAATATCTAAAGTATCAATTTTTTGTCTTTCTAGAGTGAGTCCCTCTATCCCTAATTTATCTATGTTTTAGGTTAGATACTGAGGAATTAGTTTCTGGAACAGCAGTTCATGCTCAAAAAGGAAGTCAAGAGGAGGTTCAATAGAGAATAATGAAGAACCAGATTAGCTGCTATGGAGTTTGACTATTATATCTGAATAGAGATAATTTTTTCTATTAATTAGATAACAAAGGTATTTTTCTTATGCTAAAACTGTTTGGATAGAATCAATGCTAATGGTACCACTTCCGATCATGTAGCATTTCTGATAGATGTCAATTTTTTCACTCATGGAAAGAAATTAAAGATTCTGCTTCATTAATTCTAGAAAATCAGGAAAGCTGATGTTAGATTTATCAAAAGATTTTGAACCATCTAAATTAGTGATTAAAGTATCAAAAAATTGATTTCTTTGGACCTTATAGAACTATAAGACCATTCTAAGACAAAAATGAGCATCTATAAGTGTTTTTTTATTGATTTATACTATAAATTTCTTGAAATACTCTTACAAACTCTTACGATATTGAGCATCCACAACAAATTTCTGTAAAAGGTTCATAATATCAGAGTAAGGTACATAATAAATTTCTTCAAAATTGGAATCAAAATAGTCAAGTATAGACCCATGAAATAAGTAAAATCTTGCTATTAAATAAAAATAAAGCTCATCCACTTGTAAACTTTCAAATAAAAACTCTCTAAACGTAACTATTTCCCAATTATTGTTATATTTTCTATGTAAAATTGTAATGTAAAAGTCAGTAATATAGTCTAGTGTTACTTTTTCTATGTTCTTTTTAATGTATTTCTTGTTTTCATCAAGGGTAAAAGTTGATAACCAACTAAAACAAAAACAAGGAAAATTGCTTTTAGCAGGAAAAGGTCCTCCCATAAGCAATTAATTCAACTTACTATCAAAGATAGCTCTAATTAGAGATATTAGACTTCGATTAAAAGTTGCATCAACTTTAGTGTATTCAAAATTTACATGGTCAATTCCTCTTTCTTTTAAATTACTTTCAACAAAGCAGTAGAAGGATGGTTTAGCATAAGAGTAGTAATTTTTTAGTGATTTTTTAACCCCTTCAGTGTTATTAACAGTTTGTTTATCATTGAGATAGGGTTGATATGTTTTACTGTTGAAGTAATTTTTCTATTTTTCTAGACTATACTTCATATTTCCTGAGTTAAGTGATCTAACACTTAAAAAAGCTTAAAATTGTTCATTAAATACTGATATATAAGCAATAGATGGTTCTGGATAGTGTTGATTAATCTTACTATGCTTTTTCATTTTCTCTAATAAAATCATATACTTTTTATACATGTTCCCATACTGATTCCGACTATCCTTGAGTTAGATTTGATATGATAAGATCTCTTCATGCTGCATACTATTAATCATTTTATATTTTGCTAGAGTTAGGTTTATAGTTTCCTGTGAATATTTTAAGGAGATTATTTCTGCACATAGGTTTTAATGACTAATTTTTGACTCTTCAAGACGATTGATTAAGGTTTGTTTTTCTTCATTGAGTATAAATATTTTTTCTTCTAATTTTTCAGCTTACCAGATTGGAGTATTTATTTCTTTGGGTTTTGAAGCTTTAATTCCACTTTTAACTGAACTATTAGATTTACTTGATTGTTATCTATGAGGAATTTCTTCCATTTCTGTTAAGGCTCTCTTTATAAATTGATTAGTATTTGTATTTGTTTATTTGAGATTGATCATATTTTCAACTTTATTCCTTAAGATTTAATTTTGCTTTTCTAGTTTAAGGTTTTAGACATTGATAGCATTGTTTCTATATTTTTCTCTGAGTATTTTCCTACCTGTTGACAATTTTTCATCATTAACTGATTTTCTTACTTCAGCTACTGCTAGGTTTATCCCATCAGCAAATAACTCTAGAAAGACTAATTAATTTCTATCTAGTAGTTCTTTATTTCTTGAATGGTAGATTTAAAGATGTGCACCATAGATTTCTCTCCACCATTTATTCAGATGTTTGTAGTGTAGAGAACTTTCTATATTCTTTTTAATTAATTATTTTCTAATTTTAACACTTGATTGAGGTTCCTCATTTTGTATAGGATGATGATTAACTGTTTGAATGCTTCTGGGTTGTTTTCGTGAATGAGTTATATTAATAGTTTTGTTAAAGGATGTATTGAGTAATTTGAGTATTTTAGATAGTTCTGGTTAAGTAGTATTTGGGAGTGGTTATTGTGTCTTTCTTCTTTTAGAATAAAATTGTCTTGTATAAGTAGATGATTGTTGGACCAAATAATGTTTTTTTCTCATTTTTCTATAGACAAATTAATCAATAAAATAATATTTCTGGAAAAATCAAGCTTACAACATGATTCTATAACAAATAAATCATAAGTTTATGATAACTACTATTTATTTATTTGAAGTACATAGCAAATCAAGGGTGCAATATCCAGGAATAGAATAAATATAATTCCTTTAACTAAATATATTTCTTTGATTTGCTTACAAAATGAAAAAAGAAGAACACTATTAAATTTCGAACCAATTAGAATACTTCAATAATTCATCGTTAATTTCTTAGGAAAATGAACAAATTAAAGATGAACACATTATGAAAGGCAACTGACTCAACAATCTAAAAAAAAACATGAAATGTTTACGATCTTTATTCAACTAAAGGTTGGACTTTAGGTCAGTCTTTGGTAAGTTATCAAACTTTCCGTAGAGTTTTCCTTGTGTGGTAAGTTTTCTTCTCTTTTCATTTCATTTTCCCAGAGTTTGATATTATTTGAGAGTATTTTCGTTAAGTATGTCTATTTGGTCTAGTTCAATATTGTCTTTGGAACTCTCTCACAATCTTGTAAAAATCATAATAATAATAAAAAGGTCTAATTTATTTCAGCTAGCAATAAAATAGGAATTTAGTTAGTTTTTCAAAATAAATGAGTAAGTATCATAACATTTACAACAAAATAGATATAAAACAAATCATTATTTTCAAAAAGTATTATGGAAGCAAAATAAAATCGAATTTTCGACCCTTAAATCTATCTAGATCTCTATTACTTAACCCCAGAAGGACATTCTGAAGAAGGAATGAACGGTATTTCGTTAAAATGGGCAAGTGAGGCCTTTGAGATCATTCCAGAATCATAAATAGGCTTAGAAATAGGATGTGGTCCTGTCTTAACCTTTGCTGCATTAGCAACCAGAAAAGTTAAAAGAATTATTCTGTCTGAATACAATTAAAAGTGTTTGAATGTTATAGATAAATAGCTCAAGAAAAATAAAGTTGAATAATCTTTTTGGAAATCTTATTGGGAATTATTAGCCAAGGAAGAGAAAATTGAACCACAAAAAATTCATTAAAGATTACAGTAGAGAGTTCTTGCTCTGATGAAATGTGATTTAACTAAACCAAATATTTTGGGAATAAATTACCTTCAAAAAGTAGATGTAATTTTAAGTTCTTTGTGTATTGAAGCTGTAGCAACCAATGAGGCCGAATATAATTTAATGATTGGGAAAATTGGTGAGTATTTAAATCAAGGAGGATATCTATTTTTATTTGGAGCCTTAGAGTAAACTTTTTATACAGTTAAAGAACAAAAACTCCCTTGTTTAAAGCTGACTAAGGAGTAAATCTAAAACTCTTTGAAAGTATGTGGATTTTAAATCATAAAGTTAAATGTATTTAGGCCTTAGAAGCCCCCAACCTAAACCTCTGATTTTAAGGGAATCTTTTCAGTTCTTGCCAAAAAAATCAAATGATCAACCATACCCCATTATAAGATTAACTACTTTCATATTATAATAATTTGATAGTTTTGTAGTACTTTTATGATCAACCAAGCTAAAATAGTCTTATTAGGAAGTATTAATGTAGGCAAGAGCAGTATAACAGAGATGTTCATATCTAACCATTTCCATGATCAAATGGAATCAACTTTGGGAGCAGTTTACTCTGAAAAAGTTCATGACTATGGAAATAAAACTGTAAAGTTCTAAATCTGGGATACTGCTGGTCAGGAAAAATATAGAACCATTGCTAATATATACTATAGAGATTCTCAAGTAGCCATTTTAGTTTATGATATAACCAAAAAAGCAACTTTTGAAGCTTTAAAGATCTGGGTCAATGAAGTAAGGAATATTGGTCCAGAAGAAATTAGTAATATTATTGTTTATATTAGTTTTTGTAGTAGTTGGGAATAAAATTGACTTAGCTGAGGAAGAATAAGTTAGCTATGCATAGGCTCTTGAGTATGCAAATAGTATTGGAGCCATTTTTAAACTCACTAGTGCTAAAAATAATAAGGGTATTATAGAACTGTTTGATACCATTGCAGAACAAATTGAAAAACAAGAGAACTCTCATTCATAAAAGAAATCAAGATTAAGCAATATGGGGAACAAGAATCGCAAGAGTAAAGGCTGTTCACAGTCATTATGTGGGAAATGATATTTGATATTTTTTAATAGGTTACTATAAGGTAATATTACGTTGCTCTGATCATTTTCTAAGTTTCTTCTTCCCAATTTTTCTCTTCTTTATCTTCTTTTTTTCTCCATCACTGACCATATTATAAAATGGGTTGATGTTTTCCCATTTATTACTTGTTTGGAAGTGATTAATGTTTTCTTTATCAATGTTCTGTTTATTAGTCATTAATTAGTCATAAGAATTTACATAAAGAGCTTTAACTAGGGTCTTATGATTGATTCCTGTATTACCATTAAGTTTTTATTTGATTTTCTCAATATCAAGTAGAGCTTGTTCATTGTATTATTGTAAATGATCAAGACTCAAAGGATCAAATTTTAAATTGCTAAGAATTCTGGTTGTACCAAGGAATTTGGTCTTGATTACTCCCTAGCTAGTTTCTCTTAAAGGACACTGTGAATTAGTTTTCTTCAATTCTTCATTCTACTACTTTTTCTTTATTTTAAGGTACTTCTTTATTTATTGCTGATATCTATGACTGAATATATTTTTCTCATTGTAATAAGATTCCTTATTTTGAATTGGATCAGCTATGGTTTCTCTTAAGTCTATTGTTGCAATATTAAGATCATTAGTATTTGTTGGCTTATTTAGTCCAGAAAATATGACTCTTTGAGAAGTTGGACATGCACTTTGTACTCTTCTATAAAGATTACTAGCCCTTTTACTTTCGATTTTTCTCTTAATTTATCTTTTTTGCTTTTCTTTTGAATGTAAATATCTTCTGTGTTAAACTTAGATTTAATTATGTTCATTTTGTTCATT
>CASCJZ010000173.1:0-20579 GCA_949152475.1 Terebella lapidaria
TATTGTGTTGTTTTCATCTAGCAAGTCCTTAATAATGATCAATAGTTCCAATAAACGGGCTATGAGTTCCACTGATTTCTTATTAAATACTATTTTAGTCTCTTCACCCTTTAAATATTTCATCTACTGGATATCAAACTTTTTCTGAACCCTAACAAATGGGAGATTCTCCTCATGAATCAAGCAACCCTTGACTTCTGCTAGAAGGTGTTCAATTTTATTGACTAAAGACATCTCCATCTTTTATAAAATTAGTTTATACTAATTTTGAGCATATCAGTGCTTAGCATAAGGAATAATTATAATCCTTAGAAAGCCCTTAGAAAGCTCATCATATATTCTTGATACATAAGATATTGATTTAATAATGGGAACATTATCATTTTCAATTAATCTTAAGGTTGTCCAATTCTACAATGTACTTATCTGGAATATTTAGGTCTTTAAGTTCTTTAATTTTTTCTTTTTTTATTTCTTCTAGCAAGTGACGCTGTCCATTATAATGTTCCTGTTGTTGTTGATTCTCCACTTCCTTAATTTTCCCAGTTTGTTGATTCTTTTAATCTTTTTCCACGATCTGTTTCTTTAGTTGAACAGCATGCTTCTTAAGCAGCTCTTTTCTTTCTTGTTCTAATTTTTCTTCAAGCTCCCTTGCTTCTTTCTGTTTCCTAATCACTGCTTCAAATTCAGCTTTTTCAGCTCGTGCTTGTTCTTCCAGCATCCTTTCTTTCTCTAGATGTTGTTCCCACCGAGCATTCTGAAGTTCTGTACTTCTCTTGGCCCTTATTTCAGCTTATATTCTTTCTTTTTCCCTTGCAGCCCTTTAATTAGCTTCTGCTGCCCGCTTAGCTCTTAATGCATCTAGTTCTGCTTGTCTATCAGAAGCTTTTTCTTGAAGTTCCCTGAGTCGCTGTATTTCTTTTTCTTTCTCTTCTTTAATTCGTCTGTGATATTGATGAAGGAATACTTTTGCTCAGCAATGATTTCAGCTTCTTTATCAGCTTTATCCTTAACATAGACAGCTATTTTTTAATCTTCTTCTCTCTATTTTTCCTTCCTCTGCTCAATGACTAATATAGCATTTTTGTTGGCCTTGACAATTTCCTCATTAATTTTTTTTTGGTCGTCTCGTTTTTTCTAAAAAATAATCCAATATATTACTTAATTTTTAACTTGCTCTTCTTTGTCTAATTCCTTCATCCTATGTACCATAATTTGTGCTTCTTTCTCTTGCTCTTCAATGATTCTTAGTCTTTCAATTTCCCTCATTTTGATTTGATCAACAATTACTTCTCTTCCTTTAACAGCCTCTATTTTTTTTCTTTCTTCAATTTCCTCTTGTTCCTTGATCTTCTTGAGTCTCTCTAGTTCCATGATTTTATCTTTCTTTTTTTATTGGACTTTAAATTCTTCCCAGTTTTTTTTCTTTTCTTCTAGTTGTCTTTCCCTAATAGTAGCTGCTTTAGCATATGCAACCATCTTATTCATTGTTTTCACTTCGTCTAGTTGTTCTTTATTAACTTTAATGGCCTTATTATTGATAAATTTGCTTTTTTCTTGTTTTTCTCTCTCGAATTAATCCAAGGGTAGTTTCTTCTTTTTTTCCTCCTCTAATCTCAACATTTCCTCTTTTTTAGCTTTAGCTAGAGCTAATTTGTATTCTTTTTCTTCTTCAGCCATCTTTTTTTCAAGTGCTTCTTCTTCTTTAGTTGGTTTTCTGATGATATTCTAAAATTTCTTAAATATTATTACTTTCATCCTAATTAATTCATCTTCCTTGAGCACAGCCAATTCTGGATGGTTAAAGTTTTTTTCTTTGACCATTTTGGTGACTTTTTTGAGTTCTTCTTCATTTCTTTCTACTTTTTTGGGTTTAATACCTATATTATTAATATAACTGTTACCAAAAAGGCTTTCATCTATTTCTGTTCGTTTAGCTGTGTATTTGGCCCTAAGGGATTTGCTCTTGATTGACTCTTGGGTGACCTACAATATGCTCATCCTTACGTTCATCGAAAATATAACTTCTATGTATCAATTTAATTAATGATTTATCAACCACTACTTAATCTTTTTATTTATACATCATTAAGTTAACAATAGAATATATTCAAATCTGCTCTTAATGTTAATTCGGGTACTAAATACCTAATATCAAACCAAATATCATAAAGATTCATTATCAGGGTTTATAATTGGGAAGATTAGGGTACATATTATTTAATCCATTCCCAATCTGCTGTTGCATATGATTATAATTATTACCACACGGCTGGATAGGTTGGGTATTATTAGCCATATTAGCTGCTAGTGCTCCCATCACATTATTAGGTTGACTATAATATCACTTATTCTACTTAGATGCAGCATAAACTTGTTTATTGTACTGAGGATCAATTAATGGATTTTGATTGCTTCGGTCAGTGTTAAGACTTCCAAGTTCAACTGGAAATCCTGATGTAGAACCTTTTTAAAAGAGAAATTTCCATAAAAATTTATCTCTATTTCTTTTCCTCTTGTTTGAATCACTAGGAGTAGCTGGATTGGTCATTTAATAAGTAACTTCAAATTTTTGTTCAACATCCTCATACTTTGGAAACTCCGCATCATCAATTGGAAGCTTAAATAATTTTTTATTAATAGCCTACATAGGAAGAAATATAGTCACAATACTAAGAGCGATACTTATATAAATTGGAATACTCCAATATTCAGGAATATCTTCAATATGAAACTGAGAAAAATATAGATATATTAAGAATTAACCAAGAGATAGGAAAAGTAAGAAGAACTCTAACATTTCTACAGCACTTTCATTCATTAAAGATGACAACATAGATGGAACCTTATAGCTAGTAGCACATAGACATTTCTCTACATAGTAATAGACAAACAAACCAATTATAGAGATAGGAACTACAATTGGAATCAAAGGAGAATAAAAACCAGTCAACCAAACAGTCTCTATGACATAGGCATACTTAAAGGCAATTGAATCATAAGGACCCTCATACATCTAATTAGCTTCAAGTTGGGTAGCTACAATCCACTCTCTTCTAATCAAATACTTCTTGATACACCCAAAAATGTTAAAATAAAACAAAAAAAAGTTAGCAGCACTAGTAGTTATAGCATTTATAATCATAAAATAAATTATTTCAGTAGTAAAACTATCTTGAAAGTTGAAACTTTGATAGTCAGCAATAACATTAGCACCAACATTAAGAACTCCTGCATTAATAAACTGAAGCAAACTAATCTTTATAGCTAATCCATTATTAAATTAAGTTTGAGTTTCTGTTCTTTCTCTTACACTCATAACTACCATGGCTATTGAAATGATCTTATTAAGGAGAGTAACTAACACAGAAGAACCAAGACTTATAAATTGAACTGCATTTTAATTTGTTAAAGAATCCTGAAAAACAGCTAGAAAATACTGAGCAAAACCTCCACCTATAAGTAATCCAATTGCTAAGAAATTATAAAATGTCCTTCTCCAAATAGCTCCATATATTGAAATACCAGCATTCTTCCATATTATATCATCAGGTTCAGGTGCACGTTATATAGCTACTTTCTCCCCTTTTATAGTATAATCACTTAATGGAACACATGGACTCCATAAGCAATGAAGAAGTTTTTGACAAATATTAGGGTTTTCAATGAAAATTTCTTTTGATTCCTGTTTAGCAAATATCACTACAGCCAGGGTTGCTGATTCTGTAGGTTATTGGAGGGGTTCTGGGACAAAATCATGATGTTAATTTTCTTTGATTGCTTTTTTAAATGCTTCAACATTGCTTTTCTTGCTTCTAATATAGTCTCCAAGCCGAGAACTAACAATAATGTTAATAATTCTGAGATTATCTGTTTTCTATTTTTCTTCTTCAGATAGGAATCCGATCCTTTCTTTAATCATCTATTCAATGTCAGCAGCAATAACATCTTTGGGAAGTCTCCTAATGATGAGGGCATAATCACTGGGGCTATCAATTAAATCATCACAGTCTTCAGCCATTTTCCTAAAATTATAGCGGAAATATTGCATAATAAAAATACTCAATACTACAACACTAAGAAGAATATAGTTTTGAACTGACATATAATTACCTTCATCAAATTTGTTGAATATAGATACTGTATTCCAAATATTCACAGTACAGTTTACATTAGCTACACAAGCAGTTCCTACAATATTGCTATAAAGGGCAAATCCACAAAATACCAGGGAAACTATAAGCAATAAGAGAATACAATTTCTGAGATAGGTAAAAAACAAAGGTAATCCTACGCCCAGGAAAGATAGTTGTGTTTTAGAATAACAACAGTAGCTCTTTTCCGGTTTTTATTAACCAATAATTCTTTCACAACATTAACATTTATCATTTGCATTTTCTTAAGTGATTCCTTTGAAAATACGTGTTGCAAGATAATGCTTTTAACTTTCTATAATAGAACAGTATTATTACTTTCAAGATCGGGAGGGTATTTATATGCTAATTTATCTTGTTCTTACATGGGTTATATTATAATAATATCTTCCCATGAGTTAATCCAGGAAAAATTCTCATCACAATGGTACCTGCTTAACACTTTCTTCTTATCATGACATCAATAATCTATAACAACTTGTTAATATCATGATTGATCCAGAACTAACCTAAAATTTTAAGAAAAAGCAACCATCTAATATCTCACAAATTCCACTATACAATGGATTCAGTCATCAACGAGAATTTTTCAAGGGAAAATATAAGAAATGGAGAGATAAAAATGCTATTACTGAATAAAAAGAACTAGCAAAAAATCATACTTACAATGAACTCTAAATTTATTATTCAAGCAAAATCACTATGGAAAATTGTAAAGAAGTTATCAGGGAAAAAATAAAAACTGATCATTTAAAGTCTTATCAAACCAGGAAGAAAATATGGTTGTTAGTTTCAGGATCAGCTCTGAAAATTCGAAATAATCCCGATTATTACCAAATCCTTCAAGATTACCCATAATTTCCTGACTACTATAGCAAAATTATCAGGGCTGATGCTGTGAGAACAATTGATTATAAGGATACTAATGCTACTATACTTGAGGAACAATTAGAGACTCTATTAAAGACTTATTCTAGGCGAAACCCTCATATTGGATACTGCCAAGGTATGAACTTCATTGGTAATTTTCTAATAACATTTGGGTTTTCCAATGAGGAGAGTTTTTGGTTGATGTCATGCATTTTTTAGGATATTGTTCCCATGGACTACTATACTAATATGAATGGAGTAGCAATCGATATTAAAATTGTTAAATAAATCATCAAAATCAAAAATAAGAAACTATATAATAAATTAGAAGAACTCAAAATAGACATATCTGTATTCATGCTTGAGTGGCTAATATGCCTATTTACCTCTACTCTTCCATTTTATGTATGTCATATGTCAATATAGCTAGTTATTGTCGTCTGGGATCGACTCTTGAGTGAGGGATCATCAGCACTCTTAAAAACAGCACTCATCATCTTGAGTCACTATTAAAAACTCATATTAGCTTCATAAGATTTTAGTACTAATTTGATAATTAAGGGTAGCTTAATTATTAGTGACTCTTGATCAAGAAAAAAAACAAATACCACTAGGAGAAGAATTTTTTGAAGAACAAATCTAAAATTATTTCCTTGATAAAGATATTCTTGAAATAGCTAGAGAAGTCTTTAACAATTAATTAATTAATGGATCTGAAGTAGAACCTAAACCAACTAATGCTCATTGGAAATAATTACCATGTAATATTGATTGGCCTGTATGTTTCCAAGAATTACGCAAAAATAAAACTCATCCCGAAATTCAATAAGTTTGGACATTTAGACAACAAAATCAACCAAAACAAATTAAAGATTATCTGTTGATGGATAAAGGAAGGAAATTAAGTCTAATTTCCAATGAAAAAATAGAGCATCCTGAAAAACTACTAACCATTGGAAGAATGCCTCATATCTGTGATAAGTCTAGTTATGAAAAATCCCAAACCAGTCCTTAAGAAATCTAAATGAGATAATATTAGTAGTCAATGGATTTTAATGAGATCCTCTAGAAATATTTATGATAGTAATGAAGAGGAGAATGAAGGTCCACTCAAAATGAAACATTAAGATTTTATGCTAGAGCAACAATGAATTTTTCCAACCATAGTGCAGCATTGCTCCTAGAAAAACTTAATCTTGAGTCTAATAAATGATCTTTAATTATCAGATAAACTTAATTCATCTTGAATAATCATACATATCTATTAGCAATGGAGCGAGATTTCTTGCTCCAGGAGATTCTAGTGGTTTATTGACATGTTAATGCAGGTGGTGGAGGTGGTGGAGGTGGTAAAGCCTTGTTCTTTGGTGCTTCTAGCTCATTAGTGCTAATTTAGGATTCTTCGTCAGGAATTTATCCATTAAGCACATATCTTTGGAGTTCTTTATCATAATAAATATTTTCTTCCTTAACAATAACAGATGAACCATTTGAATCCTTTTTACTAATTACTACATTAGTTTTTATTTTATCAATAGCTTTATTAAACATCTTTATAAATCCACTTGGTTGTTAAGCTGATTGTTATGAGCTATTTTTAGGATTGGAATTATCTATCATCTCAATTATTTTAAGTTTAATGACTTTAGACGAGTCATAGATTGTTTATGGAAATTTTATCTTTTTAAACTCACTCAGTAGTTTTTCTAACAACCCAAACTGTGCAAACTGTCCTAAAAGTTATCTAATTAACTTTAAATACAGTTTACAACTTAATTCTGTTAAGGGAACATCCAAAACAATCAGAAGACCTAGCAAAGTGTTTAGACAAAGTTAACTAGACTGATTAGGGTGGAAAAGGTTGTTTATTTTTTGTAGAATATTGATATCTGTAGGATAAAGGACTAATAACCAAGGATAGTATTTGGGTTCTAGGGTCAAATTATTACAAATAAAAGATACTAATTACCTTAGCTAGATTTCTAAGAACACCTGTCGATAAGTCAACATGATATCTAAATAATAATCAATATTCTAAGCCAGAATATCTCTATACTTATTTAAGTACTCTGTTCCAAGTTTAGCTACTAGAACAACAAAGGTAGCTGAGAGCCTTTTTGGATCACTATGGTAGAATTCTAAAAGTAAATCATGAGCTATTTTTTTCTGATCAAATGAGTATTAAACTTGATTTTTCACCAAGAACATTTCTACCATTTTCTCTAAACAAATACTCATACCACTATTTGAAGATTTTAAGGTTAATTCTCTATAGATATTGTTGTGAATAGTAGCTAAAGGAGACTCTCTATTGAATAACTCCCCAAGAGCCCCAGAAGTATTATGCTCAAGGTAGTGATTCATAACCTTTTTATAATCAATAGCTTCTGAATAATCATTATTTATGGAACAAGCTAATAGATGTTCTTTTTCCACTGGTTGCTTTGGTTCTTATATTTTTTCAGCTATATCTGAGTATTTTTCTGGCTAAGATTGGTATTAGGGTTAAGGATATTATCCTTTCAGTTCAAAGGGATCTTTAGCATATCTTAAGTTATCAGTTGTTTTTTCAGGAATTAAACAACCATTGATCTGGTTTTCTAACTTTTTTTCTACTACTTTTCTAGTATAATTAGAAGGTAATGGTGGCTATATTTTGCTTTTATGCTTAGGTATTGGGATATTATTTCTATTTTAGTATGAATTAGGCTGAAAGGACTCTTTATCTTATTTTATTTCCTGAGATTTTTATGATTCCACTATTGATGGTTTTGCATATATTTGTTTTTAGGAGATTTCCTCATCCATTTTTAGGTTAATCTATTATTTCACTGGTCTGAGTCTTTCTGGTTTCATTTTTGAATTTTTTTCTTCTTAAACAGTTGTTCCAGGCTGCTTTTTTAAATACTTTTGTTTTAACATCTAAATTTTCCTTTTCTTTTCTGCATCATTATTAAGAGTTTATCCATTAGGGACATGAGTTTATTAATCTTGATTTGGTTACTCTTAAATTTTAGCTTATTGTTATTATCTATTGCGTTATAATGTAGTAGTTGGGTTATTAGTGCTTTGGGCTAACACTTAGAAAGCATTATTACCTATCATGAATTCTTCTGGAGGATCATCATCAAAACGCTTTCTATCTACTATTTTTCTTTTTCCTTTCTTCATTCTTTATTACTTATATACACTTGTACTATTTATAACAATTTTATCAATATATTATGTATCAGTATAGACACTCTCATGAAATTCTCAAGCAATATAACAATAGCTTGTTTCTGGGGGATCATAATGCTGCTGAAGATATCTCCTGGCTCCAGAAGAACAATGTTAGAACCGGTATTAGAGTCACTATATAGTGCTTACTGCTGCAGAGAACATTAATATCCAATATGATGCCTCAATACGCCACTACAAATATCTTCTGCAAGATAAACAAACATAAACCATTCACATATACTTTGATGAAGTTGCAGATAAAATTTAAAAGGGTATATTTGATTTAAATATAGCTTTGAAGTATGGAAGTGTCTTGGTTCACTGCGGAGTTGGTGTATCTCGAGTATAATTAACAGATATAATAGTCAGCCACTCTGGTTATAGCATACTTGATCAAGTACAAAAAAATGTCATTCAAAACTGCCTTAAAACATGTCAAAGGAATTAGATCTATTGTTTGCCCTAATCTTGGATTTTAACTTAAACTCAAGTAATATGACACCTATATAAATCATACCATACATAATAAGTCTTAATTTTATGAGAGAATCTACAGAAACAGGAACTTAAAGGGTTAAAATACTCTTCCTAACATACCAAAAAAGAATAACATTCCTAGAGGGAAAATTGTTGTTAATTATGATTCCATTTATGATCGGCCTAATAATAGTTTTAATGCCTTTTCCCAATAGAATATTAAGTCTAAGATGACTACAAGTGAATTGATACCTAAGAACTCACAACCCAACATTCAAAGAGATAGCCCCATCTACCAGCAACATTATTTGAAAAAAATGGCAGAATTTAGATTTGGTATAACAACCAACAATATTCAATGGAAGTGAAGAATGTACTTTCAATCATTTTAATAAGATTTTATATTACAATGTACATATCAAGCAAAAAAGGAATACATTCTGAAAATACCAAGAGCAAAACCAATCATCAGGATACTTATATAGATACAATAATGTCTAATTTTTGATCTTTTGGGGTGTGGATTACATTTGATTAAATCTTTTATTTCTTCTTTGGTTGTTTCAAACTTAATTTATCCTTCAATACCTTGTTATTTAGCTGCTTCTACAATGCTCTAATTTTAGATTTCACTGAGTAGAGAAGCCTTGATTTTCTTTTATTCCTCATTCATCTTTCCATGATAACATTTTAAATGCATGTAGATAGGAATACCATATCCCATTAAGAAACCAATTACAGCTCCATCAAAAGATAAAATGACAGTAGGATCAATAGTTAATATAGAAAGCCCACAGCAAGCTATTAATATACAAATTGTTTCAGTATAGAAGATTTTAGATTCATGCTTCTTAGAACCAATAACTTCTAGGAGACCTTTTCTTGCAAGAAAGTTCAAAATAGGTAGGACTGAGAGATTCTGAGCAAAAATACCAAATTGAACTATTCTACCTAATACATAGAATACTAGATCTTATGTGGTAGCAGTTGATTTAGTACAGTCAAAGATGGTATTGTAACTATCAGGATGAGCTAAAATATCTTCAACACTACTACTACAAGTTAAACTACCAATAAAACCAACAAAGAAGTAAATAAAAGCTGTTAAGCAATAACCTAAGAATAGATCCCTTGAATTATTTGAAGGATTGATGCTCTTCTTGACAATAGGTGCAGCAGCTGGATGAATCAAAAAGGATAAAGCAAAAGCACCAGCTACATTGACAAAATTAGGGTCAAATTTCTGATACTTATTAAAATCAATATTTCCATGAACAATTTGACGTAATAATGATGCAATAACGAATAAACCATAGAAAATTATACAATAAATACTTATTCTAAATAATTTAAGGATTGAATCCATAGATTTCTTGAATATAAGAGGAACACAAAATAAAACTGATAAAATAGCTGAATACTGGATTGAATAAGAAGTAAAATCAATAGATTTTTTACTAGGTATTGACCAATTAGGATTAATAGCCTTGATTATGCTAGAACTAACTTCAAAAAAATTGTCACAAACTAATGAAAAATAGGCTGTACAAACAAAGAATAATAGGAGAAAATTCACAAAAGCATTAAGTTTATACACTTTATCACCACAAATACGCTTAATAGAAGGACCAAATGTTGTTTAATCACTACGATTGTGAACTACTAATATTCTACAGGTTAAATATTGAATAAATCCAATTACAAGCATGATTAAAGTAGATCCAATTATTCCATCTTTAATGAATAATACTGGGTAGATAATAAGAGTTGATCCAATCATGGTATTAGCTAAGGATGTGATAACTTTAAGAGATGAGTCAGTTCCAGTCACTATTGACAGTCTTAATGTTTCTATTTTAGATCTTTTCTGCTCAGAAGTGAGATATTTTTGTTGTTTTATGACTTCTACTTTTGATTCAATCTCAGCAGTTTGTTAGTCAATCATAATTTCTGATACAGGATTTATTATTAGTTAATACTCAAAAATTAAAATACAATCGACACAACTAATGCCACCAAAAATATATAATAAGTCTCAACCATTAGATAGAGATAGTCTTGCCTATTCAGTTGAGTATGCTTCTTTGAAGGGATAAAGATAATCTCAGTAAATAACATTCAATTTTGAAGATTAACCTCTTAATTAATCAAATTTAGAATCTAAGACATCAAACTCAAAGCCAAGTAGATTCCAAAAATATAAATCAATAGCAAAGGAATAAAATTCTTCAATACAAAAGCCTAATATTGAATTCTTAGATGAATTTGATCGACTTTTTGGGATTAATGATCATGAAACTGTTGAAAAACAGAACAACCTTCTAAATTTCGAATAAAAAGAGGAAAAAATTGACAATTCTCAAGGAGATACAAGAACTAATTCTATTGAAAGTTCTCAAGATGTTAATATAAATGGGGCTACCTTCTTGAATACTTAACAAATAGCAAAAAAACCTCTATAAAGAATTTAAACTAGATTAATTCCTAACTAAACCTCTTATTTTGTATCCCCTCCTAAATCACCTGTAAATTATCAGCCAAAAGTAACTTCAACATTCATATCTTATAAATAACCAGGATAAAATCCTAATACTCAGAGAGAGAACAATTTTTTGAAAGTTTCACCTCAACAATCTTCTAATAGAAATCTATATGCAATTGAAATGTCTGCATCAATGACTAAAAATACTAGTAATAATGAGCAAGAAAAAATTCCAATGGTGAAAAAGACTCCTTTAAACAATAAACCTATTCTTTATCTTGAAAATGTTTAGGGAGAAAAACGAATAGCTATTTTCTTACTAAAAATCAGGGAGCTTAATAATATTTATCCAAACTTCAATCATCCTAACATAGCTAAATACTATCAGATTCATTAAGAAAGACTTTCTTAAACAGGTAAGCAATTAAGTAAAGCTATATGCTTATTGAATAGAATAAACCAGAATGTTAATTAGGCATTGATTAATCGGAATTAATTCACTTAACAACTAACCAAAGGGATGTCCTTAAATGTATTTTTGAACTCTGGATGGGAAAAAAGATGCAATTTTGAATTTGACTCAGCAATACAACCAAAACAGAATTGGTAATCTCGTCCTTATAACTTTACTAAGATTGAGAAATCATTGAAATCTTTTAGTGATATAGTCAATTATTATATTGGGGCATAATTTGATCTATCAAATCAATAATCTCAAGAAAGGTATTTTCGAATTCGGTAGAAGTATTGGGAAATGGAAAAACAAATGAAAATGATTTCAGAGGACTTATATAGGCAATTACTGGTTTGTAGCTTTCCATCTGTCTACTATAGATATTTGGAGTTCCTTAGGAGTCCAATCCCAACAGAGATGACAAGGCAGACAAGCATAGAATATCAAGCATTAGAAAACTAATATTGGAGGCTTAAGGAACAAAATGACAGTTTAACTATGAGTTAAGTAGGTGTAGCAGTGGTATCTAAGTTCGGAAGATTTCGTCAAATGTTTACATCTTAAAAGAGATGATTTCTTTAATGGGTCAATATTTTTTTATTTATTATCAGCCTTTAAACTTTATAATCTATATGAAACATTCAAGTCCTATAAATCAACAATAAAGCTAAACTAACACAAATCATAGGCCATGTTTCAATTCTGACTATTTTCCTCCTCAAAGAGAGATGAATTTATCTCCATTTGTACCAAGTTTATACACTGTTAAGGTAAGCTAATCTATTAAATTCCAGGCTAATCAAGCTATTTCACCTTGTAATGGTACCCATAATCATAACATTTCTTTTGGAACAAGATCCCTAGGACATAGTATCACCTCTTCAGGGCATTCAGCGTCAAAAATAATTTTGGCTAGAGAATCAATGCCTTAATTACTCAACAGCAAATCATTAAATTAATCGAGCTTTAGCTTTGGAGCTACAACATTCCAAAATAGAAATAAATTATTCCATCAAAGTCCAAATATAAAGTCAAAAAATAGAAATAATTTTTCTTCATATTATCGAAAACTAGGCAGATATGCCTTAACAACTCCGACTTAGGGAGTTCCATTACATGGAAGTCTACCACAACAATCTTTTTTAAAGCATGAAACTGATCATGATCTACGGCAGTGGAAAGAACCTACAATAAAGTACCAGAGTAATTCTAGAATATTTCCAACTGAAAACAACAAAGGTATTATATTATTTATAACTTAGAATATAGAAATTATTCAAAATATCTGACCAATAAAAATGGAAAGGTAATTCATACTTTGACCAATGAAAGAAATATTACAAAATCTAAATATCTTCAACCAAATCTTCCACAGCCACCAGTCAATATAATCCATAGTAGTCATACAGTAAATCAATCAGAGCACATCAAAGAAACTCAAAAAATATCAAACGATACTACAACAAAGCCTATAAAATTTGTTACTACAAAAAATCATAAAAGTGAGAAATAAAGATCTGAAGGAGTATCCAAGATAAGTCAAAAAGAAAGTCTTCGAGGAGAAGATTTATCAACAAATGTGGCTGATAAGGTTTATGAAAAGCAAATCCTTAAGAGAACCCACAAACACAACAATCAACATCCCAACTACGATAGGATGGAAGTATTATTAGAAAACGAAGATACTCCAACTGAAAATGCTTTATTGGCCAAAAAAATAGCTAAAAAGCTTAACCTAAATTTCTAATATTATGACAATAGTGATACTTGTAATTTTTGATTTTATTGGTTCTATGTAAGATTCCTCTTTGGAGCTAATATTCTTGTCAAATAGTTTAAAGTTAATCAGAATTAATTTTATATTTACCAAATATGAACTAAAAATATGACGTAGTAGTTTGTGGAGCAGGGCTTGTTTAATGCATCCTATCTGAATGAACTGCTCTCACAAGAAGATAAATTTGAGACCATTTTAGGTCAAAAAGTATTGCACATTGATAGAAATCATTTATATGGTGGTGAGGGAGCTTCAGTTAATTTGACCAACCTTTGGAAACTCTTTAAAGAAGGAGTTTAACCACCTAAAGAGCTCGGTCATAATAGAGATTGGAATATTGACCTTATTCCAAAATATATCATGAATGAAGGAAAACTTGTCAAAATACTCCTAAAAACTCGAGTATCAAGATATTTGGAATGGAAATGTATAAATCCTATTTATTTTAGCTATTGATGGAACATACGTGCTTCAAAACAAAGAAGGAGGCTTTTTTTTCAAAAGGAGGAATCTAAATTGAAAAAGTACCTGTTATATCTAGTTAAGCTCTATCTTCTGATTTGTTTGAAAAAAAAAGATGCAAAAATTCTTGGAATATTTGCAAAATTTTGATGAAAAGAATCAAAAAATTCATGATGGAATTAAAATTAATGAGCCTGCCAAATTTATGTTTGAAAAATATGGCTTAGAAACCAATAAAATTGATTTTCTTGGCCATGCAATAGCTTTATATACTGATGAAAGTTTTCTTGAATTACCAGCACTTCAAGTCATTTAAAAAATTCAACTTTATATGGATTCTATAGGAAGATATGAAAATTCTCCATTTATTTATACAATTTATGGGTTAGGTGGAATTCCTTTAGGATTTTCCAGAATCAGTGCAGTAAATGGAGGCACATTTATGTTGAATGCTGATATTGAAGAAATTCTATATGAAGGCGGTAAGGTAGTTGGTGTTAAGGGGAAAAATGGTATTGCTTACTTCTCAACAGTAATTTGTGATCCCACATATGTTATCAATTGTAAACTTGAAAAAAGAATGAAGTTTGTTGAAAAAGTGGTGAGGTGTATTTGTATCCTAGAACATGCTATTCCTAAAACTAATAATGTTCCTTCTGTCCAGATAATTATCCCACAGAGACAAGTTGGTCTCAAAAATGGTACTTCTTTTTTAATATCATAGATATTTATATTACGATAGTTTCATCAGTTCACATTGTCTCGAAAAAAAAAATACTTATATTGCCATTATTAGTACAACAGTAGAGACTAATAATCCTGAAAAATAAATTGAAGTAGCCTTTAATGTGATTGGACCAATAAAGAAAAAATTCATTAAAATTAGTGATAGGTACGTGGAAGCAACTGAAGAGGATGATGGTTTGTTTATATCTAATAGCTTTGATACTACGTCTCACTTTGAAAATGAGACTGAAAATGTGTTAAAAATGTATCAACGAATAACTAACTGGTAAGTTACTAGATTGAATCAACCTCCCAGAAGAAGAAGACGATTGATTCATCAATATAAGCATTGAATAACCTTATTGTTTTGGTATTAGTGTTCTATGAATGGTTTGTATAATTGTTTTTAAGTGATTAAAGTACGATTCGTTAAATGATGAATCATTATTCCATTTATTCTTCGCCCTAAGTTAGATAAATGATACTGGAATTTGTATTTCATCTCCATACTCTTCTATTTCATCAGCATCTTCATCTTCTTCATCTTCTTCCTCTTCCTCTCTAACCTCAATGTTTCCCATTGACATCATATCCTGAGATAATACTGCTTTGAACTATTCCTCTATGAGAATTTCTTCCTGCTCTAAAGTTTCCTCACTATAATTAATTAGTACTTCATCAGTAGGGTCAGTTGGAGGCATCCAAGCAGAATTAGGAGGATGTGGAATAGTACTGAATGGCATTCAAATTCTAATTATATTAAATTAATATTGAAGAGTCAAATACAGTATTAATTGATTTAAACTACCACTTTTTGAGTCATATCCTTAATAAATAATTTATTTAATTCTAGTTAAACAGTTTCAGTATTATTTGAATTTGATTCTCAATTATTTATAATACAATAGATGGAAAACAATATATACAAACTCAAATAACATTTTCATGGAGACATCAGGAGAGAGAAAATGAACTTTACCTTCAGAATGCTTCGCCAAGAACTACACTCTCAATATAAACTGTCATCCATCTAAGCAGTATACTCTATACTATACATAGACTCAACTTTTGAAATAAAGTTTAAGAACCTTGATGAATGATTTCACAATACTCTCAAATGCACAACTCCAAGAGAAACTGTTACAAATTAACGAGTTACTCAAAATGATTAGGCCTATTCCAGTCTATTTAGAAAAAAATACTGGTCAAAACAGCTATTTAGGATTATTGTTAGATATACAAAGACAGACCAGCCATTTCAATGAACACTCTGCTAAAATAGTGCATGAGATTCTAATGAATATCTCAGCATCAGAAAATAGTTAAATTAAAGTAACTGACTTAGACCTCAGTCAACTCTATAATCCCTGTCGATATCATGTCTCATCTTTATTGTTTTTTATTTTAGGAAACTTACTCCTTAAAGATCAGACCTCTAAGACCCTTTATGATATGATTAATCTTAAAATATCTCTCCCACCTAAAAATAGCTCCTCTGAAACTACCAGTACCCCTAATAACATTTTCCAGCTTGTTTTAAGGATCTACCACAGCAACAACAACATCCTCCTTATTTAAACAACCTAAAATGATATGTTATGGTTCATGGTGCATTGTATCATCAAAATGCTTAAATTTCCTAACTTCATTGAATTCTGCAAGCAAGACTATGAAGAGTTATTATAATTAGTCAACAACACCATTAATAATAAACTACTCAAGGAACTTAAAGACATCAGTGATGATGGTCAATCTTATAACCTTCCCTCTAGATGCAATGGATATTTATGTCAACTTAATACCCTAATTGCTGCAGGTAAAGTACCAATGGAAGAAGTGCTCTTTTTACTATCAGGATAATTTTTTATTCCAAAGAATTTATTTTTACTGAAATTCTGGAACAGTTTACTTTTCTACTCCTAAAAATATACTCTTACTTCTTACATGATTGAAGAAATAATTAAATACATACTCGATGGTCATAATCATCCAACAATTTCCTTCCAGCTAGTAATGCTCCAAAACAATTTACTTAATGATGAGAGATCAACAAGTATCATTGCAAAGGGACTTACCTATCACCATAAGCTTACTCAACTCCTTTAAGAAAACTCTATTAGGAAGCATTTGATTGAATTAATTGGTAAAATTATTGCAATTGATGGGTAATTAGGTCGGTTTGAACAATACCTTCCATAAATTTGCTACTTTGAGGAAGGGGAAAGAATGCTGAAAGAAATGGGGATTTCATGGGATTAATAATGATAATCATTTAATCATATCATATATCATTCATAAAGACTGATAGTAGGGAAATCATCATCATTCAGAATTTTTCTTTTTCTAGGGTACCCATAAACTATCATTACATTTTCATCCTCCTACAAATCTACAACTTTTTTTTAGGAAAAAAGTTAAGCTTATTTTTATATAAAATTCTCTTAGGTATTTTCTCTTGAAAACTGAGTCTTTTACTAGTATGCTTCATTTCTCACATTGGTATTCCTAATAAATAAAGACAGGTCTCCCTGGCATAGACGAATAAATAAATAGCCAATATCTACTAAAAATATTAATAAAGTGAAAATAATAGCTACTAATACTGATTTCTCTAATTCAGCCAAGTTTACACTATATGGTTCCAATAAACTCAATAGATAACCTTCAGTACATTTTCTAGCATCAATAAACCAGTTATATTCAGAAGAAATTGTTTTATCATAGATTCCCAGACTAACAAAGAGACCTAAGGAAGAAATTAACATCAGAAAAAACAATGTAAATTAGATTGAACACTTCCTCTAAAGAGTTAAATTTGGCATTTCTCTCTAAATATCGGCTTCACTAGAATAAAGGAAACCATAATTATATCTATCTCTAAGTTAGAGACAGTTTCTGATACAGTAACCAATAGTAAACAGTAAACCATAGACCATTAAGGAAAAAACTGTTGCATACCTGAAAATTCGGATCTCTTCCTGAAGATTATCCAATTAGAGGGAGGATTTTGTATGGTAAAGATTGAACTAATCTGAAGAACGACATTAATAACTCCAAGGAGGATAACGAGTGTAACCTAATTTATAGGTATAGAGGGGTGATGGTTATGGATATGCTGGTAGTTACTTGATAGCTGTCATTATTCCTAATAATACAATCTTCCATACTTAAATTTTTATTAAAGAGTGTTTATTCAGTTTGGGAGTCAAAAGTGGTGATTCTAGGATCAGATCCTAAGCATCTAGTTCCTATTGATGCTTCTAAGTTATAACTATCAGTTCTATTGGGTGATGTATTTTTCTGTCCATATTGGGAGCAGAACTCATATTCATTAATTTGAAAGTCAATAATTGGATGACCATTCTCCCTATTAAGAGAAAAAAGATCTATTTCAGGATGGAGGGATAAGTAATTTAAATTAGTATGTGTTTGACCCTTCATTAATTCAGTCAGGATATTACTTCTATTAGAAATTTATGTAATAGGGCATTAAATCTCATCAATTACATCAAATTGATATGTTTGATTTTAACCACATTGCTTTGAAAAATTGACTTGCTGCCTAAATTCTGATCCGTCAGTGTAAAAATCTATATTTTTAATTCTTTTCATGCATATTAGCTCATCTTGGTTCTCCCAGAAGGTAAAGTTAATGGGAACTTTAGATGAAATCTCTACACAGTCTGAATTCATCAGTTTACTGCTACATTGACCCTTTCATAAAAGATACATATACTTTCTACAGGAAGAAAAAATTATAGCCATAAATGGTAGTGTTACAGAAGCAACCTTTATCTGTTCCAGGCCAACTGTTCTGTATCATTGGAACATAAGGTTAGGGGCAATTATATGATGATACTACTTTTATGTCAACTATAATATCTATATTGTGAGGAAATTACTACCTTTTTCCCAGAGCTATAGGGTCTCTTGAATACGTGAAAAGTTTGGTGATGAAAATAGAGGTAGCAGCTTATCTTCTAGAATAATGATTAAAATAGTCAGGGAAAAACTGATCCGAAGAAGATGATACAAGAAAAAGAGAAGTTGGGTGAGGTAAAAATTTTGTTTCGACTCTTATGATACTTCTGTTTCTATTTAATTGCTATTTCCTGAGGAAGAGCGAGTCTTTACATTATCCTTTTTTTGCATGAAACTATATTCAATAATAATCGATACAGTTAATTTAGCTTTATCTGAGTAACGGTCATCAATTCCAAACAGATCATAATTCATTCATCAAAACTATAAAATTATTCGTCTTATATTGAGTTTTCTTTTGCCTTAACCTCTTTACTTTCATTGTTTTCAATCTCTTCAAATTTCTAATCTAAACTAACCATTTTATTATCTGCCTAGAGGTAGATTTTTTCCAATTGTTGAGCTAGTTTTGCTTGTTATTTTTCTGATTTGATATCTCGAACTTAAGTTAATAGTATTGATAATTTCTAATTCATTTAGTCAACCTCTGTTTTGAGTATACTGTTGTCATTTGCTTGTCTGACTACTTATTGTTGACAATTTCTAAGTTCCGACTTCAATTATTTGAGTTGTAGATGCAGCTCAGCTACTTCTTGCTATTTGGTTTTCCTCTATTCTTCCTGCTTTATTACAATCTATTAAACTTGGTTGAGCTTCTGTTTGATTTATTGAAATTAGCTAGTCATTATTTCCTGCCTTGATTTTCAGATATCCCTGCTATTATTTATTGTGGTTTTAATTCTACCTAATCTTGATCTTAGATTTCTATATTCTGTTGTGGACCATTTATAGCTGCTTCATGGGATTATATCTCCTTTTTGATTTCTTTTGGTTAGTTTCCTGGTAGATCACCTTAAGCAATAACTTATTACTTCCTTTGAGATAATTTTTATCCCTCCTAGTCCGCTCTATGGCCGGTTTCAATCTTTTATATTGGTCTTAAATGCATTTTTGCATTTAGTTTATCTTCTTAGATGATTTTATTCCATTTTTCAGTCAATTTATTCACTTTCTCCATATTAGTATCAATCATTGGATATATCAATATATTACCTCAATAGTCTATGATATAATTCACTCATTATGTAAGAAAATAAGAAAACAGCTGAGAATTACCGGGCAGAAGGCAAAAAATTTGTTGAGGCAAAACAATTCCCAGAAGCTATCTAAGCCTACACTACTGCTATAGTATTTTCAATATTTATGTAAGGAACTTGATATCCCACAGTCAGTATCTACTTCTCAAATCGATCCAGGGTTTATCATACTATTGAATAATTTGAAAAGGTATACAATAATAGATATAGAGTCTTGCTGATGCAGAAAAATCTATATAACTAGATAATACAAACATTAAAGGTTATCATTTGATCAGCAAAAACCTAGTCATTTTAGGTATTAATTCCAAAGACCCTGAAAAAATTGAGAAGGCTATTTAAAAGTCTAAAAAATGTAGAATTATGCATTAGAATAATAGGTTTAGCCTTATGTCCAAGTCAAAAGAAATCTGAATTTGAGGAAGAATTCGTTCATAACATTTATACAGCTAAGAAAAAACTTTGGGAACTTAAGAGTGATATTGATGAAAAGAAAAAAAAGGCCATAAGAAGTTACTTAACTGTATTTTATCAATAAGATATAGGGCCTGGTAGAAAGTGATAAAAATTTAGAAGTAGGTCAAAAGGATTAGTTTGGATAAAAAATTCAATTTTTACTTGATAAAAACATTGAAACTTAAAAACAAAAAATTCCTGAATCACTCTTATGCCCAATAAGTAAAGTATTAAAGAATTTTATACAGATTTTAATGAAAAATCCAGTATGTAATGAGCATGGGAATAGTTATTCCAAAAAGGAATACTTAGAGTAGCTCGTTAGAAATGGAAATAAAGACCCTCTAACTAACAAAGAAATCAAAATGAAACATATTCTTTATCCTAACATTAATATCAAGAAAGCAATTGAGCATTTTTT
>CASCJZ010000174.1:0-63620 GCA_949152475.1 Terebella lapidaria
GCCCCATTATAAAATAACGATGAGCGCCTATGCTATAACATGGGGTCAAAAAATTAACTCTCAGAAACGGCCCCATATTATGTCACAATGTACTATGTACCTAGACTAACTGTTAGCCGAAATACTCGCTGAATAAATTAACTTAAAATTTACGATATGCCCCATTATAAAATACGATGAGCGCCTATGCTATAACATGGGGTCAAAAAATTAACTCTCAGAAACGGCCCCATATTATGTCACAATGTACTATGTACCTAGACTAACTGTTAGCCGAAAATACTCGCTGAATAAATTAACTTAAAATTTACGATATGCCCCATTATAAAATACGATGAGCGCCTATGCTATAACATGGGGTCAAAAAATTAACTCTCAGAAACGGCCCCATATTATGTCACAATGTACTATGTACCTAGACTAACTGTTAGCCGAAAATACTCGCTGAATAAATTAACTTAAAATTTACGATATGCCCCATTATAAAATACGATGAGCGCCTATGCTATAACATGGGGTCAAAAAATTAACTCTCAGAAACGGCCCCATATTATGTCACAATGTACTATGTACCTAGACTAACTGTTAGCCGAAAATACTCGCTGAATAAATTAACTTAAAATTTACGATATGCCCCATTATAAAATACGATGAGCGCCTATGCTATAACATGGGGTCAAAAAATTAACTCTCAGAAACGGCCCCATATTATGTCACAATGTACTATGTACCTAGACTAACTGTTAGCCGAAAATACTCGCTGAATAAATTAACTTGAAATTTACGATATGCCCCATTATAAAATACGATGAGCGCCTATGCTATAACATGGGGTCAAAAAATTAACTCTCAGAAACGGCCCCATATTATGTCACAATGTACTATGTACCTAGACTAACTGTTAGCCGAAAATACTCGCTGAATAAATTAACTTAAATTTACGATATGCCCCATTATAAAATACGATGAGCGCCTATGCTATAACATGGGGTCAAAAAATTAACTCTCAGAAACGGCCCCATATTATGTCACAATGTACTATGTACCTAGACTAACTGTTAGCCGAAAATACTCGCTGAATAAATTAACTTAAAATTTACGATATGCCCCATTATAAAATACGATGAGCGCCTATGCTATAACATGGGGTCAAAAAATTAACTCTCAGAAACGGCCCCATATTATGTCACAATGTACTATGTACCTAGACTAACTGTTAGCCGAAAATACTCGCTGAATAAATTAACTTAAAATTTACGATATGCCCCATTATAAATACGATGAGCGCCTATGCTATAACATGGGGTCAAAAAATTAACTCTCAGAAACGGCCCCATATTATGTCACAATGTACTATGTACCTAGACTAACTGTTAGCCGAAAATACTCGCTGAATAAATTAACTTAAAATTTACGATATGCCCCATTATAAAATACGATGAGCGCCTATGCTATAACATGGGGTCAAAAAATTAACTCTCAGAAACGGCCCCATATTATGTCACAATGTACTATGTACCTAGACTAACTGTTAGCCGAAAATACTCGCTGAATAAATTAACTTGAAATTTACGATATGCCCCATTATAAAATACGATGAGCGCCTATGCTATAACATGGGGTCAAAAAATTAACTCTCAGAAACGGCCCCATATTATGTCACAATGTACTATGTACCTAGACTAACTGTTAGCCGAAAATACTCGCTGAATAAATTAACTTAAAATTTACGATATGCCCCATTATAAAATACGATGAGCGCCTATGCTATAACATGGGGTCAAAAAATTAACTCTCAGAAACGGCCCCATATTATGTCACAATGTACTATGTACCTAGACTAACTGTTAGCCGAAAATACTCGCTGAATAAATTAACTTAAAATTTACGATATGCCCCATTATAAAATACGATGAGCGCCTATGCTATAACATGGGGTCAAAAAATTAACTCTCAGAAACGGCCCCATATTATGTCACAATGTACTATGTACCTAGACTAACTGTTAGCCGAAAATACTCGCTGAATAAATTAACTTAAAATTTACGATATGCCCCATTATAAAATACGATGAGCGCCTATGCTATAACATGGGGTCAAAAAATTAACTCTCAGAAACGGCCCCATATTATGTCACAATGTACTATGTACCTAGACTAACTGTTAGCCGAAAATACTCGCTGAATAAATTAACTTAAAATTTACGATATGCCCCATTATAAAATACGATGAGCGCCTATGCTATAACATGGGGTCAAAAAATTAACTCTCAGAAACGGCCCCATATTATGTCACAATGTACTATGTACCTAGACTAACTGTTAGCCGAAAATACTCGCTGAATAAATTAACTTAAAATTTACGATATGCCCCATTATAAAATACGATGAGCGCCTATGCTATAACATGGGGTCAAAAAATTAACTCTCAGAAACGGCCCCATATTATGTTCACAATGTACTATGTACCTAGACTAACTGTTAGCCGAAAATACTCGCTGAATAAATTAACTTAAAATTTACGATATGCCCCATTATAAAATACGATGAGCGCCTATGCTATAACATGGGGTCAAAAAATTAACTCTCAGAAACGGCCCCATATTATGTCACAATGTACTATGTACCTAGACTAACTGTTAGCCGAAAATACTCGCTGAATAAATTAACTTGAAATTTACGATATGCCCCATTATAAAATACGATGAGCGCCTATGCTATAACATGGGGTCAAAAAATTAACTCTCAGAAACGGCCCCATATTATGTCACAATGTACTATGTACCTAGACTAACTGTTAGCCGAAAATACTCGCTGAATAAATTAACTTAAAATTTACGATATGCCCCATTATAAAATACGATGAGCGCCTATGCTATAACATGGGGTCAAAAAATTAACTCTCAGAAACGGCCCCATATTATGTCACAATGTACTATGTACCTAGACTAACTGTTAGCCGAAAATACTCGCTGAATAAATTAACTTAAAATTTACGATATGCCCCCATTATAAAATACGATGAGCGCCTATGCTATAACATGGGGTCAAAAAATTAACTCTCAGAAACGGCCCCATATTATGTCACAATGTACTATGTACCTAGACTAACTGTTAGCCGAAAATACTCGCTGAATAAATTAACTTAAAATTTACGATATGCCCCATTATAAAATACGATGAGCGCCTATGCTATAACATGGGGTCAAAAAATTAACTCTCAGAAACGGCCCCATATTATGTCACAATGTACTATGTACCTAGACTAACTGTTAGCCGAAAATACTCGCTGAATAAATTAACTTAAAATTTACGATATGCCCCATTATAAAATACGATGAGCGCCTATGCTATAACATGGGGTCAAAAAATTAACTCTCAGAAACGGCCCCATATTATGTCACAATGTACTATGTACCTAGACTAACTGTTAGCCGAAAATACTCGCTGAATAAATTAACTTAAATTTACGATATGCCCCATTATAAAATACGATGAGCGCCTATGCTATAACATGGGGTCAAAAAATTAACTCTCAGAAACGGCCCCATATTATGTCACAATGTACTATGTACCTAGACTAACTGTTAGCCGAAAATACTCGCTGAATAAATTAACTTAAAATTTACGATATGCCCCATTATAAAATACGATGAGCGCCTATGCTATAACATGGGGTCAAAAAATTAACTCTCAGAAACGGCCCCATATTATGTCACAATGTACTATGTACCTAGACTAACTGTTAGCCGAAAATACTCGCTGAATAAATTAACTTAAAATTTACGATATGCCCCATTATAAAATACGATGAGCGCCTATGCTATAACATGGGGTCAAAAAATTAACTCTCAGAAACGGCCCCATATTATGTCACAATGTACTATGTACCTAGACTAACTGTTAGCCGAAAATACTCGCTGAATAAATTAACTTGAAATTTACGATATGCCCCATTATAAAATACGATGAGCGCCTATGCTATAACATGGGGTCAAAAAATTAACTCTCAGAAACGGCCCCATATTATGTCACAATGTACTATGTACCTAGACTAACTGTTAGCCGAAAATACTCGCTGAATAAATTAACTTAAAATTTACGATATGCCCCATTATAAAATACGATGAGCGCCTATGCTATAACATGGGGTCAAAAAATTAACTCTCAGAAACGGCCCCATATTATGTCACAATGTACTATGTACCTAGACTAACTGTTAGCCGAAAATACTCGCTGAATAAATTAACTTAAAATTTACGATATGCCCCATTATAAAATACGATGAGCGCCTATGCTATAACATGGGGTCAAAAAATTAACTCTCAGAAACGGCCCCATATTATGTCACAATGTACTATGTACCTAGACTAACTGTTAGCCGAAAATACTCGCTGAATAAATTAACTTGAAATTTACGATATGCTCCATTATAAAATACGATGAGCGCCTATGCTATAACATGGGGTCAAAAAATTAACTCTCAGAAACGGCCCCCATATTATGTCACAATGTACTATGTACCTAGACTAACTGTTAACCGAAAATACTCGCTGAATAAATTAACTTAAAATTTACGATATGCCCCATTATAAAATACGATGAGCGCCTATGCTATAACATGGGGTCAAAAAATTAACTCTCAGAAACGGCCCCATATTATGTCACAATGTACTATGTACCTAGACTAACTGTTAGCCGAAAATACTCGCTGAATAAATTAACTTAAAATTTACGATATGCCCCATTATAAAATACGATGAGCGCCTATGCTATAACATGGGGTCAAAAAATTAACTCTCAGAAACGGCCCCATATTATGTCACAATGTACTATGTACCTAGACTAACTGTTAGCCGAAAATACTCGCTGAATAAATTAACTTAAAATTTACGATATGCCCCATTATAAAATACGATGAGCGCCTATGCTATAACATGGGGTCAAAAAATTAACTCTCAGAAACGGCCCCATATTATGTCACAATGTACTATGTACCTAGACTAACTGTTAGCCGAAAATACTCGCTGAATAAATTAACTTAAAATTTACGATATGCCCCATTATAAAATACGATGAGCGCCTATGCTATAACATGGGGTCAAAAAATTAGCGAGTTAGCCGAAAATACTCGCTGAATAAATTAACTTAAAATTTACGATATGCCCCATTATAAAATACGATGAGCGCCTATGCTATAACATGGGGTCAAAAAATTAACTATGTACCTAGACTAACTGTTAGCCGAAAATACTCGCTGAATAAATTAACTTAAAATTTACGATATGCCCCATTATAAAATACGATGAGCGCCTATGCTATAACATGGGGTCAAAAAATTAACTCTCAGAAACGGCCCCATATTATGTCACAATGTACTATGTACCTAGACTAACTGTTAGCCGAAAATACTCGCTGAATAAATTAACTTGAAATTTACGATATGCCCCATTATAAAATACGATGAGCGCCTATGCTATAACATGGGGTCAAAAAATTAACTCTCAGAAACGGCCCCATATTATGTCACAATGTACTATGTACCTAGACTAACTGTTAGCCGAAAATACTCGCTGAATAAATTAACTTAAAATTCACGATATGCCCCATTATAAAATACGATGAGCGCCTATGCTATAACATGGGGTCAAAAAATTAACTCTCAGAAACGGCCCCATATTATGTCACAATGTACTATGTACCTAGACTAACTGTTAGCCGAAAATACTCGCTGAATAAATTAACTTAAAATTTACGATATGCCCCATTATAAAATACGATGAGCGCCTATGCTATAACATGGGGTCAAAAAATTAACTCTCAGAAACGGCCCCATATTATGTCACAATGTACTATGTACCTAGACTAACTGTTAGCCGAAAATACTCGCTGAATAAATTAACTTAAAATTTACGATATGCCCCATTATAAAATACGATGAGCGCCTATGCTATAACATGGGTCAAAAAATTAACTCTCAGAAACGGCCCCATATTATGTCACAATGTACTATGTACCTAGACTAACTGTTAGCCGAAAATACTCGCTGAATAAATTAACTTAAAATTTACGATATGCCCCATTATAAAATACGATGAGCGCCTATGCTATAACATGGGGTCAAAAAATTAACTCTCAGAAACGGCCCCATATTATGTCACAATGTACTATGTACCTAGACTAACTGTTAGCCGAAAATACTCGCTGAATAAATTAACTTAAAATTTACGATATGCCCCATTATAAAATACGATGAGCGCCTATGCTATAACATGGGGTCAAAAAATTAACTCTCAGAAACGGCCCCATATTATGTCACAATGTACTATGTACCTAGACTAACTGTTAGCCGAAAATACTCGCTGAATAAATTAACTTAAAATTTACGATATGCCCCATTATAAAATACGATGAGCGCCTATGCTATAACATGGGGTCAAAAAATTAACTCTCAGAAACGGCCCCATATTATGTCACAATGTACTATGTACCTAGACTAACTGTTAGCCGAAAATACTCGCTGAATAAATTAACTTAAAATTTACGATATGCCCCATTATAAAATACGATGAGCGCCTATGCTATAACATGGGGTCAAAAAATTAACTCTCAGAAACGGCCCCATATTATGTCACAATGTACTATGTACCTAGACTAACTGTTAGCCGAAAATACTCGCTGAATAAATTAACTTAAAATTTACGATATGCCCCATTATAAAATACGATGAGCGCCTATGCTATAACATGGGGTCAAAAAATTACCTCTCAGAAACGGCCCCATATTATGTCACAATGTACTATGTACCTAGACTAACTGTTAGCCGAAAATACTCGCTGAATAAATTAACTTAAAATTTACGATATGCCCCATTATAAAATACGATGAGCGCCTATGCTATAACATGGGGTCAAAAAATTAACTCTCAGAAACGGCCCCATATTATGTCACAATGTACTATGTACCTAGACTAACTGTTAGCCGAAAATACTCGCTGAATAAATTAACTTAAAATTTACGATATGCCCCATTATAAAATACGATGAGCGCCTATGCTATAACATGGGGTCAAAAAATTAACTCTCAGAAACGGCCCCATATTATGTCACAATGTACTATGTACCTAGACTAACTGTTAGCCGAAAATACTCGCTGAATAAATTAACTTAAAATTTACGATATGCCCCATTATAAAATACGATGAGCGCCTATGCTATAACATGGGGTCAAAAAATTAACTCTCAGAAACGGCCCCATATTATGTCACAATGTACTATGTACCTAGACTAACTGTTAGCCGAAAATACTCGCTGAATAAATTAACTTAAAATTTACGATATGCCCCATTATAAAATACGATGAGCGCCTATGCTATAACATGGGGTCAAAAAATTAACTCTCAGAAACGGCCCCATATTATGTCACAATGTACTATGTACCTAGACTAACTGTTAGCCGAAAATACTCGCTGAATAAATTAACTTAAAATTTACGATATGCCCCATTATAAAATACGATGAGCGCCTATGCTATAACATGGGGTCAAAAAATTAACTCTCAGAAACGGCCCCATATTATGTCACAATGTACTATGTACCTAGACTAACTGTTAGCCGAAAATACTCGCTGAATAAATTAACTTAAAATTTACGATATGCCCCATTATAAAATACGATGAGCGCCTATGCTATAACATGGGGTCAAAAAATTAACTCTCAGAAACGGCCCCATATTATGTCACAATGTACTATGTACCTAGACTAACTGTTAGCCGAAAATACTCGCTGAATAAATTAACTTGAAATTTACGATATGCCCCATTATAAAATACGATGAGCGCCTATGCTATAACATGGGGTCAAAAAATTAACTCTCAGAAACGGCCCCATATTATGTCACAATGTACTATGTACCTAGACTAACTGTTAGCCGAAAATACTCGCTGAATAAATTAACTTAAAATTTACGATATGCCCCATTATAAAATACGATGAGCGCCTATGCTATAACATGGGGTCAAAAAATTAACTCTCAGAAACGGCCCCATATTATGTCACAATGTACTATGTACCTAGACTGTTAATAATGGCGGCCGTGTGCTAACACAAGTTTTACAGCTCCGGCTCTTGTCGTCAAACACACCAATACAGAACGATGTAACACCTACCTTTTCATGTAGAATTGCCAATAAGGATATCGTGCAAAGAAATGTGATTTGTTTGAGAAGTTGCACATGGATACAGACTCAGGATTTGCGAAACATATTTAGGAATACTTTGTTACACTACGATTGGGTCAAGCTTCATACACCCGACATCACAGTTCGATCAATCAACCGTAGAGAATCTTACGAACTTGTTAAAACATACTACTTGTGAACGTGTGAACAACACACTACAAAATGGGTCACGGCAATAGAAGCCAACGGCAGAAAAACGAGCCTACATCGAACAGCAGCTCTAAGGAGGCCCTAGATGCACCTGAAGGGGTCTCCCCTGAATTGTGGGACGCTATTACATCTATCAGAGACAGTATGAAGGCCACGCTCGCACGTTTGATGGAACGTACTGACGCCATTGAAAAAAGGACAAGTGAACTCGAATCGCAGGGGAACGACTTCACCACAGCCATTGATGATCTGTCATCAGATATGATGACATTGAAACGTACTGTCGCCACCCTGAGCGGACGAGTTGTTCGAGCTGAATCATTAAACATCAAGCTTCAAAATGAATTAATAGAATTAAAGACCCACACGATGAAGTACAACATCATCATCAATTTCGATAAATCGTCCAAAACATACAAAGAAAAAGAAGATGAAAACTCTGTAGCCGTGGCAAAAAAATTCTTCAAAGAAGTAATGAATATCCAACCTGCTGACAAATTCTACATCCCTGTCGCACATCGCCTGGGTCCGAACCCGAACGGAGGACCAAGCTCAATGCTCGTCAAGCTACCGAACGAAAATAGAACTGGATTTGGTAATAAGCAAGGCAAAAATACTGAAAGACACAAATCACTCCGTCACAAAACAGCTGCCACCGGCCAAGCGAGAGCGCAAGCAATTTGTCTTCCCAACATTCAAGGAACAGAGAAAGGATAAGGAACTAAAAGTCAAACTACAAGACGACCATCTGTATATCAACGGCTCCCTCCAGCGACAGTTCTTGGCTCCCACCCTACCTGACACTCTGACATCTGGCACAGAGGACCGACTAGTGATGGAAGGTGGAACGACCGAGGACAGTGGAAGCACTTTCACGGGATACGCCACGAAGGTCAGCTCGCTGGACGACGTCCGCGCATCGCTGAACACGCTGCTGCAGAGACCAGAGGTGGCATCCTCCACACACGTGATCTATGCCTACCGTATCAACTGTCCACGCGGCGGGGTGCTGGAAAATTTCGACTCGGACATGGATTACGGCGTCGGGATGGAACTGCTGAAGGACATGCAGGCGAAGTCGATTACAGACGCACTCTTTGTCGCAACACGGACGTGCAGACCTGACTTCGAACACATCGGGAGGCGACGCTTCCAGCATGTCCAAAAGCTGTGTGCCGATAGTACCAGCAAGATAAGTAATTTCGAATCTATCATTAAAAGCCAATCCTGATAAGTATATGTCTAGAATTTATACATTACAGCCCTACATGTGTAAATGCTTTGACATACCGTCTGCATGCATAGGCCTACATGTACACGCTCAACTCACAATTTACTACGTTGTGACTGACTATCATTCCGCAACCATATATATATAAGTAATATTATGTTACACACTCTTTTGTCTGATATCGAAAAAATCGCCACGTGCAATGATTACTTGTGTTGTTCTGAAGCTTTTCTGATGTTACACGCATTAATTTGTACCTTAAATCATAGATTTCTCAACATACCACGTTGTGAACAAAATATATGTACTGTCTTCTTAACGTCAAATATTGTTTTGTACATAATATTTAAAATTTAATGAGCCTAGAGTCGTATATCACATCACTATGTATAATCACCTTACCATGTTCTCTTGTATTTGTTTTTACCCTATTTATGTTCCTGTTTCAGTTTTCTCCACGTCGGCGAGGCGTTATCAATGTGACCAGGAGGCGTCAGTGGACCTGGGGGCTGCCCCGTGGCCGGTGGTAGGCGTGTTGGTGACGGTCTCGGGTGTTGGTGCATCTCCGGTGGGTGCTCGGTCTATGGCAGGTAGGATTCTGTTTGACTACTCTCCCCCATAACGTCATGATGGCTTCAATGAATTTGACTACTGATCCCACGAACGCAGACTTGGATTTCAATCGCATATATGAAATGTATGTATACGAGAAGGACATTGGGCTTAACCCCCTCCAATCGATGTCCATCGATTCACAATATGTTGAGCCAAGAAATATAAACTCTCAGGAGCGTAAAGCCTCTGATTATAAAATAAAGGTATTGCATATCAATATACAGGGACTGGCTTCCAAATATGAAAAACTTAGAATATTCTTAACACATTTGCAATCAGAAAATGTGATCATGGATTGTATATTGTTATGCGAGACATTCCTCACTGATCATAATATGCATTTATATACTATACCTGGGTACAAGCTCGTTTGTAAGAATCGCCAAAATATGTCTCGGGGAGGCGTGGCTATCTATGTACGTGAATCGCTAAACTTTACACTACGTGAAGAGCTCTCTACTTTTGTGGAAGGTGAATTTAAAAGTTTATTTATCGATATATCTGACCGTGATATTTCCGCTGTTGTCGGTGAAATATATCGAGTCCCCAATACGAATCCAAATGTCTCGGTGGAACGATATGCTCACATTCTGGATAAATTACACAATACGAACATACCTGTTATCATAGGTACCGATCAAAATTTTGATTTCCTAAAATTTGAAACACAAAAATATACTGCCGAACTACTGGAAACATTCTTTGCCGCAAATGCCTTACCGACCATTACCAAACCGACACGAATTACCCACAGTACAGCAACACTGATTGATAACATATATGTAATGCAAAATACAAGTAATATGTATTCTGGTATTGTTTATAGTGACCTCTCAGACCATCTGCCTGTGTTTTGCTTTGTTGGAAAAAAAACTAGGAAATTACACTCCAAAGATCTCCAATTCAGGCACAGACCAATGTCACAAAACGCAATGAAGCTCATCGCTTCTGATATTCGAGACACCGACTGGTGCTTCTTAGAAAGGTTGAACACTCAAGATGCTTTTGATGCCTTTTATAATCGAATAAATGGCATTATTGATATATACGCCCCCGAAAGGGATATTAAAATTAAAAGTAAGTTCGTCATTCGAGAGGAATGGATGAGCACAGGTCTTTTGAATTCATCTATTCATTGTAATAAATTATACAAACAAGGTCTTGGGAAGCCCAGCACCGACCCCTTGTGGACTGACTATGTAACATATCGTAACTTATATAATAGGGTGAAAAACGCAGCAAAGCGTAGTCATTACGCTAAGATATTAACGGCAAATAAAAACGACACTAAAGAAACATGGAAAGTAATAAATTCACTGATTGGTAAATCTAGCATTAAGTCAACAATATCATCCTCATTTCAACACAATAACGGCACAATAGACAACCCCTTACACATAGCAAATCATTTTTGTGACTTCTTCACTGATATTGGACCCACCTACGCAAATGCGATTCCATCGCCTAATCATAGCGCAACAGAGTACCTTTCTCGTCACTATCAAGCGAACCCTAATTCCCTGTTTATGAATCCTACAAATCCAAATGAAATCATCCGCATTATCAACTCCTCCAAACCAAAGAAGAGCTGTGGTCATGACAACCTGAGTCCGAGGTTTCTTAAACAGATATGCACTGAAATAGCCGTCCCACTCTCTATATTAATAAATAAATCACTCTCAGAAGGAATAGTGCCCCAGAATCAGAAACTAGCTAAAATCATCCCTATCTACAAATCTAAATCGAAAACCAGTTTTTCAAACTATAGGCCTATATCACTGTTACCATCCATCTCTAAAATTCTTGAAAAAATTGTACATAAACGTACTTATGCTTTTTTAGATCATAATAATCTTCTGAGCAACAGTCAGTTTGGCTTTCGCAGTCACCGATCCACAATAGATGCAGTAACTGAATTTAACATTGACACTATACATTCATTAGAAGCAAAAGACTCCGTACTCAGTGTTTTCCTTGACCTGAGCAAAGCATTCGACACTATTGATCATTCCATTCTTCTGAAGAAACTAGAATATTATGGGATCCGTGGTATCCCTCTATCATGGTTTACATCATACCTATCTAGCCGCCAACAATTTGTTACGTATCAAGGCAACGCGTCACATATGCGCAATATGATATGTGGTGTCCCACAGGGATCGGTGCTGGGCCCCTTATTATTCATAATATATGTAAACGACCTACCAAATTGTATGCATAATTGCAAAGCCCTCCAGTTTGCGGACGACACCACCATATATTTATCTGGCAAAAACATACCTGACATGTTCCGAATAATGAACGATGATCTACTCATATTAAGCGACTGGTTTAACGCCAACAAACTCTCGCTCAACGTTTCCAAATCCAATTACATGTTCTTTTCCAAGAAGGTTACCAAACTGGACACTAATTTAAATCTGCAAATATTGAGTGATGTAATAAATCGCGCCAACACATTCAAATTTCTTGGAATCCATCTTGACGACAATTTAACATGGAAAGAACATATTGATGCCTGTCGTGGTAAGTTAACGAGTGCACGCTTTGCAATAAATAAAGTAAAAAACCTACTTCCCATTGATACTCTAAAATGTATGTACTATGCGCTTGTTTACCCGCATCTACAGTATGGTATAGCTTTGTGGGGTTCAACTTTCCAGAAATATATCAATGGCTTGCTCATTGCACAGAAAAAAATCCTGCGCTCAATACTAAACCGTCCAAGTCACGCCCCGTCATAACCCCTTTTTATCGAACTGAACACCCTAAAACTTCAAGATATATATCGCATCGAACTCAGCAAAGTGATGTTCAAATACACTAACAACTCACTGCCCGCCTCATTGTCAAATAAATTTGCTTACAATGACATTTGTCACTCTTACGTCACAAGACAACAAGGTCATATTAGACCGTATCAGCCACGTACAGCTACTGCTTATAATAGCATACTTTGCAATGGACCCAAAATCTGGAATGAAATTCAAGTGGATATGAAAAACAAACGTACTATCACCAGCTTCACTGCTTCCATGAGATCTCGCATCCTTCGGGAGTACCAGGGCCTGGGTTCGGTCCCGTAACTGCTAATACCACCGACCCCGGGGTGTTTTCCTTCCACCGGCGTTTTTGTTTCTGTTTGAACTTACTGCGTTCTAAACAAACATACACGTATTCTGAACCACCTAAACCACACCGAACACTGACCATATCTATAATCTATAACAATGCCTCGCCTACGTTGTGCCCACGTTGTGCTTAGCTTTCCTCGCCTCTTCTGTTTTTTTGTTTCTTGTTTTTTTTTTTTTTTTTTTTTTTTTTTTTTTTTTTTTTTTCTTTCTCTCTCTTTCCTTCTGTCATTCCTCGGCTTTCCGAGACATCTTGTATATATGTTCATAACCGTCAAAGATGCAAATGTTTATCCACAATGCCTTTGTAGACCTGTAGCGTTTTTTTATCTTTCCTCCTAATTTGTTTCAAAATTTACCATTGCATCAATCATAAACAATTGACTTATACGGGCGTCCAACAACCTTATGTAACGTATCTAACTGTACCAAATATATCGTAATTTAAGGTCACAGCCTTTTGGCTCTGTTGTTCACCCTGCACTGTGTTGTACATACTTTTTTTGAACAAACATCAAGTACAGTGTATATATATGTTGTACCACAGTTCAAAAATAAATCTCTCTCTCTCTCTCTCTCTCTGACTAACTGTTAGCCGAAAATACTCGCTGAATAAATTAACTTAAAATTTACGATATGCCCCATTATAAAATACGATGAGCGCCTATGCTATAACATGGGGTCAAAAAATTAACTCTCAGAAACGGCCCCATATTATGTCACAATGTACTATGTACCTAGACTAACTGTTAGCCGAAAATACTCGCTGAATAAATTAACTTAAAATTTACGATATGCCCCATTATAAAATACGATGAGCGCCTATGCTATAACATGGGGTCAAAAAATTAACTCTCAGAAACGGCCCCATATTATGTCACAATGTACTATGTACCTAGACTAACTGTTAGCCGAAAATACTCGCTGAATAAATTAACTTAAAATTTACGATATGCCCCATTATAAAATACGATGAGCGCCTATGCTATAACATGGGGTCAAAAAATTAACTCTCAGAAACGGCCCCATATTATGTCACAATGTACTATGTACCTAGACTAACTGTTAGCCGAAAATACTCGCTGAATAAATTAACTTAAAATTTACGATATGCCCCATTATAAAATACGATGAGCGCCTATGCTATAACATGGGGTCAAAAAATTAACTCTCAGAAACGGCCCCATATTATGTCACAATGTACTATGTACCTAGACTAACTGTTAGCCGAAAATACTCGCTGAATAAATTAACTTAAAATTTACGATATGCCCCATTATAAAATACGATGAGCGCCTATGCTATAACATGGGGTCAAAAAATTAACTCTCAGAAACGGCCCCATATTATGTCACAATGTACTATGTACCTAGACTAACTGTTAGCCGAAAATACTCGCTGAATAAATTAACTTAAAATTTACGATATGCCCCATTATAAAATACGATGAGCGCCTATGCTATAACATGGGGTCAAAAAATTAACTCTCAGAAACGGCCCCATATTATGTCACAATGTACTATGTACCTAGACTAACTGTTAGCCGAAAATACTCGCTGAATAAATTAACTTAAAATTTACGATATGCCCCATTATAAAATACGATGAGCGCCTATGCTATAACATGGGGTCAAAAAATTAACTCTCAGAAACGGCCCCATATTATGTCACAATGTACTATGTACCTAGACTAACTGTTAGCCGAGAATACTCGCTGAATAAATTAACTTAAAATTTACGATATGCCCCATTATAAAATACGATGAGCGCCTATGCTATAACATGGGGTCAAAAAATTAACTCTCAGAAACGGCCCCATATTATGTCACAATGTACTATGTACCTAGACTAACTGTTAACCGAAAATACTCGCTGAATAAATTAACTTAAAATTTACGATATGCCCCATTATAAAATACGATGAGCGCCTATGCTATAACATGGGGTCAAAAAATTAACTCTCAGAAACGGCCCCATATTATGTCACAATGTACTATGTACCTAGACTAACTGTTAGCCGAAAATACTCGCTGAATAAATTAACTTAAAATTTACGATATGCCCCATTATAAAATACGATGAGCGCCTATGCTATAACATGGGGTCAAAAAATTAACTCTCAGAAACGGCCCCATATTATGTCACAATGTACTATGTACCTAGACTAACTGTTAGCCGAAAATACTCGCTGAATAAATTAACTTAAAATTTACGATATGCCCCATTATAAAATACGATGAGCGCCTATGCTATAACATGGGGTCAAAAAATTAACTCTCAGAAACGGCCCCATATTATGTCACAATGTACTATGTACCTAGACTAACTGTTAGCCGAAAATACTCGCTGAATAAATTAACTTAAAATTTACGATATGCCCCATTATAAAATACGATGAGCGCCTATGCTATAACATGGGGTCAAAAAATTAACTCTCAGAAACGGCCCCATATTATGTCACAATGTACTATGTACCTAGACTAACTGTTAGCCGAAAATACTCGCTGAATAAATTAACTTGAAATTTACGATATGCCCCAATTTAAAATACGATGAGCGCCTATGCTATAACATGGGGTCAAAAAATTAACTCTCAGAAACGGCCCCATATTATGTCACAATGTACTATGTACCTAGACTAACTGTTAGCCGAAAATACTCGCTGAATAAATTAACTTAAAATTTACGATATGCCCCATATAAAATACGATGAGCGCCTATGCTATAACATGGGGTCAAAAAATTAACTCTCAGAAACGGCCCCATATTATGTCACAATGTACTATGTACCTAGACTAACCTGTTAGCCGAAAATACTCGCTGAATAAATTAACTTAAAATTTACGATATGCCCCATTATAAAATACGATGAGCGCCTATGCTATAACATGGGGTCAAAAAATTAACTCTCAGAAACGGCCCCATATTATGTCACAATGTACTATGTACCTAGACTAACTGTTAGCCGAAAATACTCGCTGAATAAATTAACTTAAAATTTACGATATGCCCCATTATAAAATACGATGAGCGCCTATGCTATAACATGGGGTCAAAAAATTAACTCTCAGAAACGGCCCCATATTATGTCACAATGTACTATGTACCTAGACTAACTGTTAGCCGAAAATACTCGCTGAATAAATTAACTTAAAATTTACGATATGCCCCATTATAAAATACGATGAGCGCCTATGCTATAACATGGGGTCAAAAAATTAACTCTCAGAAACGGCCCCATATTATGTCACAATGTACTATGTACCTAGACTAACTGTTAGCCGAAAATACTCGCTGAATAAATTAACTTAAAATTTACGATATGCCCCATTATAAAATACGATGAGCGCCTATGCTATAACATGGGGTCAAAAAATTAACTCTCAGAAACGGCCCCATATTATGTCACAATGTACTATGTACCTAGACTAACTGTTAGCCGAAAATACTCGCTGAATAAATTAACTTAAAATTTACGATATGCCCCATTATAAAATACGATGAGCGCCTATGCTATAACATGGGGTCAAAAAATTAACTCTCAGAAACGGCCCCATATTATGTCACAATGTACTATGTACCTAGACTAACTGTTAGCCGAAAATACTCGCTGAATAAATTAACTTAAAATTTACGATATGCCCCATTATAAAATACGATGAGCGCCTATGCTATAACATGGGGTCAAAAAATTAACTCTCAGAAACGGCCCCATATTATGTCACAATGTACTATGTACCTAGACTAACTGTTAGCCGAAAATACTCGCTGAATAAATTAACTTAAAATTTACGATATGCCCCATTATAAAATACGATGAGCGCCTATGCTATAACATGGGGTCAAAAAATTAACTCTCAGAAACGGCCCCATATTATGTCACAATGTACTATGTACCTAGACTAACTGTTAGCCGAAAATACTCGCTGAATAAATTAACTTAAAATTTACGATATGCCCCATTATAAAATACGATGAGCGCCTATGCTATAACATGGGGTCAAAAAATTAACTCTCAGAAACGGCCCCATATTATGTCACAATGTACTATGTACCTAGACTAACTGTTAGCCGAAAATACTCGCTGAATAAATTAACTTAAAATTTACGATATGCCCCATTATAAAATACGATGAGCGCCTATGCTATAACATGGGGTCAAAAAATTAACTCTCAGAAACGGCCCCATATTATGTCACAATGTACTATGTACCTAGACTAACTGTTAGCCGAAAATACTCGCTGAATAAATTAACTTAAAATTTACGATATGCCCCATTATAAAATACGATGAGCGCCTATGCTATAACATGGGGTCAAAAAATTAACTCTCAGAAACGGCCCCATATTATGTCACAATGTACTATGTACCTAGACTAACTGTTAGCCGAAAATACTCGCTGAATAAATTAACTTAAAATTTACGATATGCCCCATTATAAAATACGATGAGCGCCTATGCTATAACATGGGGTCAAAAAATTAACTCTCAGAAACGGCCCCATATTATGTCACAATGTACTATGTACCTAGACTAACTGTTAGCCGAAAATACTCGCTGAATAAATTAACTTAAAATTTACGATATGCCCCATTATAAAATACGATGAGCGCCTATGCTATAACATGGGGTCAAAAAATTAACTCTCAGAAACGGCCCCATATTATGTCACAATGTACTATGTACCTAGACTAACTGTTAGCCGAAAATACTCGCTGAATAAATTAACTTAAAATTTACGATATGCCCCATTATAAAATACGATGAGCGCCTATGCTATAACATGGGGTCAAAAAATTAACTCTCAGAAACGGCCCCATATTATGTCACAATGTACTATGTACCTAGACTAACTGTTAGCCGAAAATACTCGCTGAATAAATTAACTTAAAATTTACGATATGCCCCATTATAAAATACGATGAGCGCCTATGCTATAACATGGGGTCAAAAAATTAACTCTCAGAAACGGCCCCATATTATGTCACAATGTACTATGTACCTAGACTAACTGTTAGCCGAAAATACTCGCTGAATAAATTAACTTAAAATTTACGATATGCCCCATTATAAAATACGATGAGCGCCTATGCTATAACATGGGGTCAAAAAATTAACTCTCAGAAACGGCCCCATATTATGTCACAATGTACTATGTACCTAGACTAACTGTTAGCCGAAAATACTCGCTGAATAAATTAACTTAAAATTTACGATATGCCCCATTATAAAATACGATGAGCGCCTATGCTATAACATGGGGTCAAAAAATTAACTCTCAGAAACGGCCCCATATTATGTCACAATGTACTATGTACCTAGACTAACTGTTAGCCGAAAATACTCGCTGAATAAATTAACTTAAAATTTACGATATGCCCCATTATAAAATACGATGAGCGCCTATGCTATAACATGGGGTCAAAAAATTAACTCTCAGAAACGGCCCCATATTATGTCACAATGTACTATGTACCTAGACTAACTGTTAGCCGAAAATACTCGCTGAATAAATTAACTTAAAATTTACGATATGCCCCATTATAAAATACGATGAGCGCCTATGCTATAACATGGGGTCAAAAAATTAACTCTCAGAAACGGCCCCATATTATGTCACAATGTACTATGTACCTAGACTAACTGTTAGCCGAAAATACTCGCTGAATAAATTAACTTAAAATTTACGATATGCCCCATTATAAAATACGATGAGCGCCTATGCTATAACATGGGGTCAAAAAATTAACTCTCAGAAACGGCCCCATATTATGTCACAATGTACTATGTACCTAGACTAACTGTTAGCCGAAAATACTCGCTGAATAAATTAACTTAAAATTTACGATATGCCCCATTATAAAATACGATGAGCGCCTATGCTATAACATGGGGTCAAAAAATTAACTCTCAGAAACGGCCCCATATTATGTCACAATGTACTATGTACCTAGACTAACTGTTAGCCGAAAATACTCGCTGAATAAATTAACTTAAAATTTACGATATGCCCCATTATAAAATACGATGAGCGCCTATGCTATAACATGGGGTCAAAAAATTAACTCTCAGAAACGGCCCCATATTATGTCACAATGTACTATGTACCTAGACTAACTGTTAGCCGAAAATACTCGCTGAATAAATTAACTTAAAATTTACGATATGCCCCATTATAAAATACGATGAGCGCCTATGCTATAACATGGGGTCAAAAAATTAACTCTCAGAAACGGCCCCATATTATGTCACAATGTACTATGTACCTAGACTAACTGTTAGCCGAAAATACTCGCTGAATAAATTAACTTAAAATTTACGATATGCCCCATTATAAAATACGATGAGCGCCTATGCTATAACATGGGGTCAAAAAATTAACTCTCAGAAACGGCCCCATATTATGTCACAATGTACTATGTACCTAGACTAACTGTTAGCCGAAAATACTCGCTGAATAAATTAACTTAAAATTTACGATATGCCCCATTATAAAATACGATGAGCGCCTATGCTATAACATGGGGTCAAAAAATTAACTCTCAGAAACGGCCCCATATTATGTCACAATGTACTATGTACCTAGACTAACTGTTAGCCGAAAATACTCGCTGAATAAATTAACTTAAAATTTACGATATGCCCCATTATAAAATACGATGAGCGCCTATGCTATAACATGGGGTCAAAAAATTAACTCTCAGAAACGGCCCCATATTATGTCACAATGTACTATGTACCTAGACTAACTGTTAGCCGAAAATACTCGCTGAATAAATTAACTTAAAATTTACGATATGCCCCATTATAAAATACGATGAGCGCCTATGCTATAACATGGGGTCAAAAAATTAACTCTCAGAAACGGCCCCATATTATGTCACAATGTACTATGTACCTAGACTAACTGTTAGCCGAAAATACTCGCTGAATAAATTAACTTAAAATTTACGATATGCCCCATTATAAAATACGATGAGCGCCTATGCTATAACATGGGGTCAAAAAATTAACTCTCAGAAACGGCCCCATATTATGTCACAATGTACTATGTACCTAGACTAACTGTTAGCCGAAAATACTCGCTGAATAAATTAACTTAAAATTTACGATATGCCCCATTATAAAATACGATGAGCGCCTATAACATGGGGTCAAAAAATTAACTCTCAGAAACGGCCCCATTTTATGTCACAATGTACTATTGTACCCTAGGACTAACTGTTAGCCGAAAATACTCGCTGAATAAAATTAAACTTAAAATTTACGATATGCCCATTATAAAATCCGACACGACGATGTTTAACATGGGGTCAAAAATTAACTCTCAGAAACGGCCCCATATTATGTCACAATGTACTATGTACCTAGACTAACTGTTAGCCGAAAATACTCGCTGAATAAATTAACTTAAAATTTACGATATGCCCCATTATAAAATACGATGAGCGCCTATGCTTTAACATGGGGTCAAAAAATTAACTCTCAGAAACGGCCCCATATTATGTCAAATGTACTATGTACCTAGACTAACTGTTAGCCGAAAATACTCGCTGAATAAATTAACATAAAATTTACGATATGCCCCATTATAAAATACGATGAGCGCCTATGCTATAACATGGGGTCAAAAAATTAACTCTCAGAAACGGCCCATATTATGTCACAATGTACTATGTACCTAGACTAACTGTTAGCCGAAAATACTCGCTGAAATAAATTAACTTAAAATTTACGATATGCCCCATTATAAAATACGATGAGCGCCTATGCTATAACATGGGGTCAAAAAATTAACTCTCAGAAACGGCCCCATATTATGTCACAATGTACTATGTACCTAGACTAACTGTTAGCCGAAAATACTCGCTGAATAAATTAACTTAAAATTTACGATATGCCCCATTATAAAATACGATGAGCGCCTATGCTATAACATGGGGTCAAAAAATTAACTCTCAGAAACGGCCCCATATTATGTCACAATGTACTATGTACCTAGACTAACTGTTAGCCGAAAATACTCGCTGAATAAATTAACTTAAAATTTACGATATGCCCCATTATAAAATACGATGAGCGCCTATGCTATAACATGGGGTCAAAAAATTAACTCTCAGAAACGGCCCCATATTATGTCACAATGTACTATGTACCTAGACTAACTGTTAGCCGAAAATACTCGCTGAATAAATTAACTTAAAAATTTACGATATGCCCCATTATAAAATACGATGAGCGCCTATGCTATAACATGGGGTCAAAAAATTAACTCTCAGAAACGGCCCCATATTATGTCACAATGTACTATGTACCTAGACTAACTGTTAGCCGAAAATACTCGCTGAATAAATTAACTTAAAATTTACGATATGCCCCATTATAAAATACGATGAGCGCCTATGCTATAACATGGGGTCAAAAAATTAACTCTCAGAAACGGCCCCATATTATGTCACAATGTACTATGTACCTAGACTAACTGTTAGCCGAAAATACTCGCTGAATAAATTAACTTAAAATTTACGATATGCCCCATTATAAAATACGATGAGCGCCTATGCTATAACATGGGGTCAAAAAATTAACTCTCAGAAACGGCCCCATATTATGTCACAATGTACTATGTACCTAGACTAACTGTTAGCCGAAAATACTCGCTGAATAAATTAACTTAAAATTTACGATATGCCCCATTATAAAATACGATGAGCGCCTATGCTATAACATGGGGTCAAAAAATTAACTCTCAGAAACGGCCCCCATATTATGTCACAATGTACTATGTACCTAGACTAACTGTTAGCCGAAAATACTCGCTGAATAAATTAACTTAAAATTTACGATATGCCCCATTATAAAATACGATGAGCGCCTATGCTATAACATGGGGTCAAAAAATTAACTCTCAGAAACGGCCCCATATTATGTCACAATGTACTATGTACCTAGACTAACTGTTAGCCGAAAATACTCGCTGAATAAATTAACTTAAAATTTACGATATGCCCCATTATAAAATACGATGAGCGCCTATGCTATAACATGGGGTCAAAAAATTAACTCTCAGAAACGGCCCCATATTATGTCACAATGTACTATGTACCTAGACTAACTGTTAGCCGAAAATACTCGCTGAATAAATTAACTTAAAATTTACGATATGCCCCATTATAAAATACGATGAGCGCCTATGCTATAACATGGGGTCAAAAAATTAACTCTCAGAAACGGCCCCATATTATGTCACAATGTACTATGTACCTAGACTAACTGTTAGCCGAAAATACTCGCTGAATAAATTAACTTAAAATTTACGATATGCCCCATTATAAAATACGATGAGCGCCTATGCTATAACATGGGGTCAAAAAATTAACTCTCAGAAACGGCCCCATATTATGTCACAATGTACTATGTACCTAGACTAACTGTTAGCCGAAAATACTCGCTGAATAAATTAACTTAAATTTACGATATGCCCCATTATAAAATACGATGAGCGCCTATGCTATAACATGGGGTCAAAAAAATTAACTCTCAGAAACGGCCCCATATTATGTCACAATGTACTATGTACCTAGACTAACTGTTAGCCGAAAATACTCGCTGAATAAATTAACTTAAAATTTACGATATGCCCCATTATAAAATACGATGAGCGCCTATGCTATAACATGGGGTCAAAAAATTAACTCTCAGAAACGGCCCCATATTATGTCACAATGTACTATGTACCTAGACTAACTGTTAGCCGAAAATACTCGCTGAATAAATTAACTTAAAATTTACGATATGCCCCATTATAAAATACGATGAGCGCCTATGCTATAACATGGGGTCAAAAAATTAACTCTCAGAAACGGCCCCATATTATGTCACAATGTACTATGTACCTAGACTAACTGTTAGCCGAAAATACTCGCTGAATAAATTAACTTAAAATTTACGATATGCCCCATTATAAAATACGATGAGCGCCTATGCTATAACATGGGGTCAAAAAATTAACTCTCAGAAACGGCCCCATATTATGTCACAATGTACTATGTACCTAGACTAACTGTTAGCCGAAAATACTCGCTGAATAAATTAACTTAAAATTTACGATATGCCCCATTATAAAATACGATGAGCGCCTATGCTATAACATGGGTCAAAAAATTAACTCTCAGAAACGGCCCCATATTATGTCACAATGTACTATGTACCTAGACTAACTGTTAGCCGAAAATACTCGCTGAATAAATTAACTTAAAATTTACGATATGCCCCATTGTAAAATACGATGAGCGCCTATGCTATAACATGGGGTCAAAAAATTAACTCTCAGAAACGGCCCCATATTATGTCACAATGTACTATGTACCTAGACTAACTGTTAGCCGAAAATACTCGCTGAATAAATTAACTTAAAATTTACGATATGCCCATTATAAAATACGATGAGCGCCTATGCTATAACATGGGGTCAAAAAATTAACTCTCAGAAACGGGCCCCATATTATGTCACAATGTACTATGTACCTAGACTAACTGTTAGCCGAAAATACTCGCTGAATAAATTAACTTAAAATTTACGATATGCCCCATTATAAAATACGATGAGCGCCTATGCTATAACATGGGGTCAAAAAATTAACTCTCAGAAACGGCCCCATATTATGTCACAATGTACTATGTACCTAGACTAACTGTTAGCCGAAAATACTCGCTGAATAAATTAACTTAAAATTTACGATATGCCCCATTATAAAATACGATGAGCGCCTATGCTATAACATGGGGTCAAAAAATTAACTCTCAGAAACGGCCCCATATTATGTCACAATGTACTATGTACCTAGACTAACTGTTAGCCGAAAATACTCGCTGAATAAATTAACTTAAAATTTACGATATGCCCCATTATAAAATACGATGAGCGCCTATGCTATAACATGGGGTCAAAAAATTAACTCTCAGAAACGGCCCCATATTATGTCACAATGTACTATGTACCTAGACTAACTGTTAGCCGAAAATACTCGCTGAATAAATTAACTTAAAATTTACGATATGCCCCATTATAAAATACGATGAGCGCCTCTGCTATAACATGGGGTCAAAAAATTAACTCTCAGAAACGGCCCCATATTATGTCACAATGTACTATGTACCTAGACTAACTGTTAGCCGAAAATACTCGCTGAATAAATTAACTTAAAATTTACGATATGCCCCATTATCAAATACGATGAGCGCCTATGCTATAACATGGGGTCAAAAAATTAACTCTCAGAAACGGCCCCATATTATGTCACAATGTACTATGTACCTAGACTAACTGTTAGCCGAAAATACTCGCTGAATAAATTAACTTAAAATTTACGATATGCCCCATTATAAAATACGATGAGCGCCTATGCTATAACATGGGGTCAAAAAATTAACTCTCAGAAACGGCCCCATATTATGTCACAATGTACTATGTACCTAGACTAACTGTTAGCCGAAAATACTCGCTGAATAAATTAACTTAAAATTTACGATATGCCCCATTATAAAATACGATGAGCGCCTATGCTATAACATGGGGTCAAAAAAATTAACTCTCAGAAACGGCCCCATATTATGTCACAATGTACTATGTACCTAGACTAACTGTTAGCCGAAAATACTCGCTGAATAAATTAACTTAAAATTTACGATATGCCCCATTATAAAATACGATGAGCGCCTATGCTATAACATGGGGTCAAAAAATTAACTCTCAGAAACGGCCCCATATTATGTCACAATGTACTATGTACCTAGACTAACTGTTAGCCGAAAATACTCGCTGAATAAATTAACTTAAAATTTACGATATGCCCCATATAAAATACGATGAGCGCCTATGCTATAACATGGGGTCAAAAAATTAACTCTCAGAAACGGCCCCATATTATGTCACAATGTACTATGTACCTAGACTAACTGTTAGCCGAAAATACTCGCTGAATAAATTAACTTAAAATTTACGATATGCCCCATTGTAAAATACGATGAGCGCCTATGCTATAACATGGGTCAAAAAATTAACTCTCAGAAACGGCCCCATATTATGTCACAATGTACTATGTACCTAGACTAACTGTTAGCCGAAAATACTCGCTGAATAAATTAACTTAAAATTTACGATATGCCCCATTATAAAATACGATGAGCGCCTATGCTATAACATGGGGTCAAAAAATTAACTCTCAGAAACGGCCCCATATTATGTCACAATGTACTATGTACCTAGACTAACTGTTAGCCGAAAATACTCGCTGAATAAATTAACTTAAAATTTACGATATGCCCCATTATAAAATACGATGAGCGCCTATGCTATAACATGGGGTCAAAAAATTAACTCTCAGAAACGGCCCCATATTATGTCACAATGTACTATGTACCTAGACTAACTGTTAGCCGAAAATACTCGCTGAATAAATTAACTTAAAATTTACGATATGCCCCATTATAAAATACGATGAGCGCCTATGCTATAACATGGGGTCAAAAAATTAACTCTCAGAAACGGCCCCATATTATGTCACAATGTACTATGTACCTAGACTAACTGTTAGCCGAAAATACTCGCTGAATAAATTAACTTAAAATTTACGATATGCCCCATTATAAAATACGATGAGCGCCTATGCTATAACATGGGGTCAAAAAATTAACTCTCAGAAACGGCCCCATATTATGTCACAATGTACTATGTACCTAGACTAACTGTTAGCCGAAAATACTCGCTGAATAAATTAACTTAAAATTTACGATATGCCCCATTATAAAATACGATGAGCGCCTCTGCTATAACATGGGGTCAAAAAATTAACTCTCAGAAACGGCCCCATATTATGTCACAATGTACTATGTACCTAGACTAACTGTTAGCCGAAAATACTCGCTGAATAAATTAACTTAAAATTTACGATATGCCCATTATAAAATACGATGAGCGCCTATGCTATAACATGGGGTCAAAAAATTAACTCTCAGAAACGGCCCCATATTATGTCACAATGTACTATGTACCTAGACTAACTGTTAGCCGAAAATACTCGCTGAATAAATTAACTTAAAATTTACGATATGCCCCATTATAAAATACGATGAGCGCCTATGCTATAACATGGGGTCAAAAATTAACTCTCAGAAACGGCCCCATATTATGTCACAATGTACTATGTACCTAGACTAACTGTTAGCCGAAAATACTCGCTGAATAAATTAACTTAAAATTTACGATATGCCCCATTATAAAATACGATGAGCGCCTATGCTATAACATGGGGTCAAAAAATTAACTCTCAGAAACGGCCCCATATTATGTCACAATGTACTATGTACCTAGACTAACTGTTAGCCGAAAATACTCGCTGAATAAATTAACTTAAAATTTACGATATGCCCCATTATAAAATACGATGAGCGCCTATGCTATAACATGGGGTCAAAAAATTAACTCTCAGAAACGGCCCCATATTATGTCACAATGTACTATGTACCTAGACTAACTGTTAGCCGAAAATACTCGCTGAATAAATTAACTTAAAATTTACGATATGCCCCATTATAAAATACGATGAGCGCCTATGCTATAACATGGGGTCAAAAAATTAACTCTCAGAAACGGCCCCATATTATGTCACAATGTACTATGTACCTAGACTAACTGTTAGCCGAAAATACTCGCTGAATAAATTAACTTAAAATTTACGATATGCCCCATTATAAAATACGATGAGCGCCTATGCTATAACATGGGGTCAAAAAATTAACTCTCAGAAACGGCCCCATATTATGTCACAATGTACTATGTACCTAGACTAACTGTTAGCCGAAAATACTCGCTGAATAAATTAACTTAAAATTTACGATATGCCCCATTATAAAATACGATGAGCGCCTATGCTATAACATGGGGTCAAAAAATTAACTCTCAGAAACGGCCCCATATTATGTCACAATGTACTATGTACCTAGACTAACTGTTAGCCGAAAATACTCGCTGAATAAATTAACTTAAAATTTACGATATGCCCCATTATAAAATACGATGAGCGCCTATGCTATAACATGGGGTCAAAAAATTAACTCTCAGAAACGGCCCCATATTATGTCACAATGTACTATGTACCTAGAATAACTGTTAGCCGAAAATACTCGCTGAATAAATTAACTTAAAATTTACGATATGCCCCATTATAAAATACGATGAGCGCCTATGCTATAACATGGGGTCAAAAAATTAACTCTCAGAAACGGCCCCATATTATGTCACAATGTACTATGTACCTAGACTAACTGTTAGCCGAAAATACTCGCTGAATAAATTAACTTAAAATTTACGATATGCCCCATTATAAAATACGATGAGCGCCTATGCTATAACATGGGGTCAAAAAATTAACTCTCAGAAACGGCCCCATATTATGTCACAATGTACTATGTACCTAAACTAACTGTTAGCCGAAAATACTCGCTGAATAAATTAACTTAAAATTTACGATATGCCCCATTATAAAATACGATGAGCGCCTATGCTATAACATGGGGTCAAAAAATTAACTCTCAGAAACGGCCCCATATTATGTCACAATGTACTATGTACCTAGACTAACTGTTAGCCGAAAATACTCGCTGAATAAATTAACTTAAAATTTACGATATGCCCCATTATAAAATACGATGAGCGCCTATGCTATAACATGGGGTCAAAAAATTAACTCTCAGAAACGGCCCCATATTATGTCACAATGTACTATGTACCTAGACTAACTGTTAGCCGAAAATACTCGCTGAATAAATTAACTTAAAATTTACGATATGCCCCATTATAAAATACGATGAGCGCCTATGCTATAACATGGGGTCAAAAAATTAACTCTCAGAAACGGCCCCATATTATGTCACAATGTACTATGTACCTAGACTAACTGTTAGCCGAAAATACTCGCTGAATAAATTAACTTAAAATTTACGATATGCCCCATTATAAAACACGATGAGCGCCTATGCTATAACATGGGGTCAAAAAATTAACTCTCAGAAACGGCCCCATATTATGTCACAATGTACTATGTACCTAGACTAACTGTTAGCCGAAAATACTCGCTGAATAAATTAACTTAAAATTTACGATATGCCCCATTATAAAATACGATGAGCGCCTATGCTATAACAGGGGTCAAAAAATTAACTCTCAGAAACGGCCCCATATTATGTCACAATGTACTATGTACTACATTAGTAGTGACACCACAATTATAGAGCGAGTGTGCGGACAGGTTAATAAGACATTCGGTGACACTTCAGTAATGGGGTATATCTCTTAAATCGTGGGGTCGCCGAACCTTACATTGGCGCCTGACCTTTCGAACCACTGTGGGTTTCTCGGCGTCGCTCCCGGATCGGCCCCTCACTGTGATTCACATCGCAGCCAAGAATGTGTACATATCGGGTACGTTGCGGCGGCCTTAGACCTTCAGTGTTGTGATGTGACTGGGCAGTGAGATACAGCTGACCTCGGGGACGAGGTCTCTCCGAAAGGGGAAAGCACTGGAGCGTTATGACGTGGTGGCTACATTAGTAGTGACACCACAATTATAGAGCGAGCGTGCGGAGAGGTTATTAAGACATTCGGTGACACATCAGTAATGGGGTATACCTCTTAAATCGTGGGGGCGCCGAACCTTACAGTGGCGTATGTCCTTTCGAACCACTGTGGGTTTCTCGGCGTCGCTCCCGGGTCAGCACCTCACTGTGATTCACAGCGCAGCCAAAAATGTGTACACATCGGGTACGTTGCCTCGGCCCTAGATCTTCACTGTTGTGATGTGACTGGGCAGTGGAATACAGCTGACCTCGAAGACGAGGTATCGACGAAAGGGGAAAGCACTGGAGCGTTATGACGTGGTGGCTACATAAGTAGTGACACCACAATTATAGAGCGAACGTGCGGACAGGTTAATAAGACATTCGGTGACACTTCAGTAATGGGGTATACCTCTTAAATCGTGGGGTCGCCGAACCTTACATTGGCGCCTGACCTTTCGAACCACTGTGGATTTCTTGGCGTCGCTCCCGGGTCGGCCCCTCACTGTGATTCACATCCCAGCCAAAAATGTGTACATATCGGGTACGTTGCGACGGCCTTAGACCTTCAGTGTTGTGATGTGACTGGGCAGTGAGATATAGCTGACCGCGGGGACGAGGTCTCTCTGAAAGGGGAAAGCACTGGAGCGTTATGACGTGGTGGCTACATAAGTAGTGACACCACAATTATAGAGCGAACGTGCGGACAGGTTAAGAAGGTCGGTCCCTCACTGTGATTCACATCGCAGCCAAGAATGTGTACATATCGGGTACGTTGCCACGGCCCTAGACCTTCAGTGTTGTGATGTGACTGGGCAGTGAGATATAGCTGACCTCGAGGACGAGGTCTCTCTGAAAAGGGAAAGCACTGGAGCGTTATGACGTGGTGGCTACATTAGTAGTGACACCACAATTATAGAGTGAGCGTGCGGACAGGTTAATAAGACATTCGGTGACACTTCAGTAATGGGGTATACCTCTTAAATCGTGGGGTCGCCGAACCTTACATTGGCGCCTGACCTTTCGAACCACTGTGGGTTTCTCGGCGTCGCTCCCGGGTTGGCCCCTCACTGTGATTCACATCGCAGCCAACAATGTGTACATATCGGGTACGTTGCGACGGCCTTAGACCTTCAGTGTTGTGATGTGACTGGGCAGTGAGATATAGCTGACCTCGAGGACGAGGTCTCTCCGAAAAGAGAAAGCACTACAGCGTTATGACGTGGTGGCTACATTAGCAGTGACACCACAATTATAGAGCGAGCGTGCGGAGAGGTTAATAAAACATTCGGTGACACTTCAGTAATGTGCTATACCTCTTAAATCGTGGGGGCGCCGAATCTTACATTGGCGCCTGACCTTTCGAACCATGGTATGTTTCTCGGCGTCGATGCCGGGTCGGCCCTTCACTGTGATTCACATCGCAGCCAAGAATGTGTACATATCGGGTACGTTGCGGCGGCCATAGACCTTCAGTGTTGCGATGTGACTGGGCAGTGAGATACAGCTGACCTCGGGGACGAGGTCTCTCCGAAAAGGGAAAGCACTGGAGCGTTATGACGTGGTGGCTACATTGGTAGTGACACCACAATTATAGAGCGAGCGTGCGGAGAGGTTATTAAGACATTCGGTGACACATCAGTAATGGGGTATACCTCTTAAATCGTGGGGGCGCCGAACCTTACATTGGCGTATGTCCTTTCGAACCACTGTGGGTTTCTCGGCGTCGCTCCCGGGTCAGCACCTCACTGTGATTCACAGCGCAGCCAAAAATGTGTACACATCGGGTACGTTGCCGCGGCCCTAGATCTTCACTGTTGTGATGTGACTGGGCAGTGGGATACAGCTGACCTCGAAGACGAGGTATCTCCGAAAGGGGAAAGCACTGGAGCGTTATGACGTGGTGGCTACATAAGTAGTGACACCACAATTATAGAGCGAACGTGCGGACAGGTTAATAAGGTCGGCCCCTCACTGTGATTCACATCGCAGCCAAGAATGTGTACATATCGGGTACGTTGCGGCGGCCCTAGACCTTAAGTGCTGTGATGTGACTGGTGACACCACAATTATAGAGCGAGCGTCCGGACAGGTTAATAAGGTCGGCCCCTCACTGTGATTCACATCGCAGCCAAGAATGTGTACATATCGGGTACGTTGCCGAGGCCCTAGACCTTCACTGTTGTGATGTGACTGGGCAGTGAGATATAGCTGACCTCGGGGACGAGGTCTCTCCGAAAGGGGAAAGCACTGGAGCGTTATGACGTGGTGGCTACATAAGTAGTGACACCACAATTATAGAGCGAACGTGCGGACAGGTTAATAAGGTCGGCCCATCACTGTGATTCACATCGCAGCCAAGAATGTGTACATAACGGGTACGTTGCCGCGGCCCTAGACCTTCAGTGTTGTGATGTGACTGGGCAGTGAGATATAGCTGACCTCGGGGACGAGGTCTCTCCGAAAAGGGAAAGCACTGGAACGTTATGACGTGGTGGCTACATTAGTAGTGACACCACAATTATAGAGCGAGCGTGCAGACAGGTTAATAAGACATTCGGTGACACTTCAGTAATGGGGTATACCTCTTGAATCGTGGGGTCGCCGAACCTTACATTGGCGCCTGACCTTTCGAACCACTGTGGGTTTCTTGGCGTCGCTCCCGGGTCGGCCCCTCACTGTGATTCACATCGCAGCCAAGAATGTGTACATATCGGGTACGTTGCGGCGGCCTTAGACCTTCACTGTTGTGATGTGACTGGGCAGTGGGATACAGCTGACCTCGAAGACGAGGTATCTCCGAAAGGGGAAAGCACTGGAGCGTTATGACGTGGTGGCTACATAAGTAGTGACACCACAATTATAGAGCGAACGTGCGGACAGGTTAATAAGGTCGGACCCTCACTGTGATTCACATCGCAGCCAAGAATGTGTACATATCGGGTAGGTTTCGGCGGCCCTAGACCTTCAGTGTTGGGATGTGACTAAGCAGTGAGATATAGCTGACCTCTGGGACGAGGTCTTTCCGAAAATGGAAAGCACTGGAGCGTTATGACGTGGTGGCTACATTAGTAGTGACACCACAATTATAGAGCGAGCGTGCGAAGAGGTTAATAAGACATTCGGTGACACTTCAGTAATGGGGTATACCTCTTAAATCGTGGGGACGCCGAACCTTACATTGGCGCCTGACCTTTCAAACCACGGTATGTTTCTCGGCGTCGATCCCGGGTCGGCCCCTCACTGTGATTCACATCGCAGTCAAGAATGTGTACATATCGGGTACGTTGCGGCGGCCTTAGACCTTCAGTGTTGTGATGTGACTGGGCAGTGAGATATAGCTGACCTCGAGGACGAAGTCTCTCCGAAAAGGGAAAGCACTGGAGCGTTATGACGTGGTGGCTACATAAGTAGGGACACCACAATTATAGAGCGAATGTGCGGACAGGTTAATAAGGTCGACCCCTCACTGTGATTCACATCGCAGCCAAGGATGTGTACATATCGGGTACGTTGCCGCGGCCCTAGACCTTCATTGTTGTGATGTGACTGGGCAGTGAGATATAGCTGACCTCGAGGACGAGGTCTCTCTGAAAAGGGAAAGCACTTGAGCGTTATGACGTGGTGGCTACATTAGTAGTGACACCACAATTATAGAGCGAACGTGCGGACAGGTTAATAAGAGATTCGGTGACACTTCAGTAATGGGGTATACTTCTTAAATCGTGGGGGCGCCGAACCTTACATTGGCGCCTGACCTTTCGAACCACTGTGGGTTTCTCGGCGTCGCTCCCGGGTCGGCCCCTCACTGTGATTCACATCGCAACCAAGAATGTGTACATATCGGGTACGTTGCGGCGGCCCTAGACCTTCAGTGCTGTGATGTGACTGGGCAGTGAGATATAGCTGACCTCGGGGACGAGGTATGTCCGAAAAGGGAAAGCACTGGAGCGTTATGACGTGGTGGCTACATTAGTAGGGACACCACAATTATAGAGCGAGCGTGCGGAGAGGTTATTAAGACATTCGGTGACACATCAGTAATGGGGTATACCTCTTAAATTGTGGGGGCGCCGAACCTTACATTGGCGTATGTCCTTTCGAACCACTGTGGGTTTCTCGGCGTCGCTCCCGGATCGGCACCTCACTGTGATTCACAGCGCAGCCAAGAATGTGTACATATCGGGTACGTTGCTGCGGCCCTAGATCTTCAGTGTTATGATGTGACTGGGCAGTGAGATATAGCTGACCTCGAGGACGAGGTCTCTCCGAAAAGGGAAAGCACTACAGCGTTATGACGTGGTGGCTACATTAGTAGTGACACCACAATTATAGAGCGAGCGTGCGGAGAGCTTATTAAGACATTCGGTGACACATCAGTAATGGGGTATACCTCTTAAATCGTGGGGGCGCCGAACCTTACATTGGTGTATGTCTTTTCGAACCATTGTGGGTTTCTCGGCGTCGCTCCCGGGTCAGCACCTCACTGTGATTCACAGCGCAGCCAAAAATGTGTACATATCGGGTACGTTGCGGCGGCCTTAGACCTTCACTGTTGTGATGTGACTGGGCAGTGGGATACAGCTGACCTCGAAGACGAGGTCTCTCCGAAAGGGGAAAGCACTGGAGCGTTATGACGTGGTGGCTACATAAGTAGTGACACCACAATTATAAAGCGAACGTGCGGACAGGTTAATAAGGTCGGCCCCTCACTGTGATTCACATCGCAGCCAAGAATGTGTACATATCGGGTACGTTGCCGCGGCCCTAGACCTTCAGTGTTGTGATGTGACTGGGCAGTGAGATATAGCTGACCTCGAGGACGAGGTCTCTCCGAAAAGGGAAAGCACTTGAGCGTTATGACGTGGTGGCTACATTAGTAGTGACACCACAATTATAGAGCGAACGTGCGGACAGGTTAATAAGAGATTCGGTGACACTTCAGCAATGGGGTATACTTCTTAAATCGTGAGGGCGCCGAACCTTACATTGGCGCCTGACCTTTCGAACCACTGTGGGTTTCTCGGCGTCACTCCCGGGTCGGCCCCTCACTGTGATTCACATCGCCGCCAAGAATGTGTACATATCGTGTACGTTGCGGCGGCCTAAGACCTTCACTGTTGTGATGTGACTGGGCAGTGGGATACAGCTGACCTCGAAGACGAGGTCTCTCCGAAAGGGGAAAGCACTGGAGCGTTATGACGTGGTGGCTACATTAGTAGTGACACCACAATTATAGAACGAGCGTCCGGACAGGTTAATAAGGTCGGCCCCTCACTGTGATTCACATCGCAGCCAAGAATGTGTACATATCGGGTACGTTGCCGCGGCCCTAGACCTTCAGTGTTGTGATGTGACTGGGCAGTGGGATATAGCTGACCTGGGGCACGAGGTCTCTCCGAAAAGGGAAAGCACTTGAGCGTTATGACGTGGTGGCTACATTAGTAGTGACACCACAATTATAGAGGGAACGTGCAGACAGGTTAATAAGAGATTCGGTGACACTTCAGTAATGGGGTATACTTCTTACATTGGCGCCTGACCTTTCGAACCACTGTGGGTTTCTCGGCGTCGCTCCCGGGTCGGCCCCTCACTGTGATTCACATCGCAGCCAAGAATGTGTACATATCGGGTACGTTGCGGCGGCCTTAGACCTTCACTGTTGTGATGTGACTGGGCAGTGGGATACAGCTGACCTCGAAGACGAGGTCTCTCCGAAAGGGGAAAGCACTGGAGCGTTATGACGTGGTGGCTACATAAGTAGTGACACCACAATTATAGAGCGAACGTGCGGACAGGTTAATAAGGTCGGCCTCTCACTGTGATTCACATCGCAGCCAAGAATGTGTACATATCGGTTACGTTGCCGCGGCCCTAGACCTTCAGTGTTGTGATGTGACTGGGCAGTGAGATATAGCTGACCTCAAGGACGAGGTCTCTCCGAAAAGGGAAAGCACTTGAGCGTTATGACGTGGTGGCTACATTAGTAGTGACACCACAATTATAGAGCGAACGTGCGGAGAGGTTAATAAGACATTCGGTGACACTTCAGTAATGGGGTATACCTCTTAAATCGTGGAGGCGCCGAACCTTACATTGGCGCCTGACCTTTCGAACCACGGTATGTTTCTCGGCGTCGCTCCAGGGTCGGCACCTCACTGTGATTCACAATTATAGAGCGAGCGTGCGAAGATTTTAATAAGACATTCGGTGACACATCAGTAACGGGGTATACCTCTTAAATCGTGGGGGCGCCGAACCTTACATTGGCGCCTGTCCTTTCGAACCACTGTGGGTTTCTCGACGTCGCTCCCGGGTCGGCACCTCACTGTGATTCACAGCGCAGCCAAAAATGTGTACATATCGGGTACGTTGCCGCGGCCCTAGATCTTCAGTGTTGTGATGTGACTGGGCAGTGAGATATAGATGACCTCGGGGACGAGGTCTCTCCGAAAAGGGAAAGCACTGGAGCGTTATGACGTGGTGGCTACATTAGTAGTGACACCACAATTATAGAGCGAGCGCGCGGAGAGGTTAATAAGACATTCGGTGACACTTCAGTAATGGGGTATACCTCTTAAATCGTGAAGGCGTCGAAAACTACATTGGCGCCTGACCTATCGAACCACTGTGGGTTTCTTGGCGTCGCTCCCGGGTTGGCCTTTCACTGTGATTCACATCGCAGCCAAGAATGTGTACATATCGGGTACGTTGCGGCGGCGTTAGACCTTCAGTGTTGTGATGTGACTGGGCAGTGAGATATAGCTGACCTTGAGGACGAACTCTCTCCGAAAGGGGAAAGCACTGGAGCGTTATGACGTGGTGGCTACATTAGTAGTGACACCACAATTATAGAGCGAGCGTGCGGACAGGTTAATAAGACATTCGGTGACACTTCAGTAATGGGGTATACCTCTTAAATCGTGGGGTCGCCGAACCTTACATTGGCGCCTGACCTTTCGAACCACTGTGGGTTTCTCGGCGTCGGTCCCGGGCCGGCCCCTCACTGTGATTCACATCGCAGCCAAGAATGTGTACATATCGGGTACGTTGCGGCGGCCTTAGACCTTCACTGTTGTGATGTGACTGGGCAGTGGGATACAGCTGACCTCGAAGACGAGGTATCGCCGAAAGGGGAAAGCACTGGAGCGATATGACGTGCTGGCTACATAAGTAGTGACACCACAATTATAGAGCGAACGTGCGGACAGGTTAATAAGGTCGGTCCCTCACTGTGATTCACATCGCAGCCAAGAATGTGTACATATCGGGTACTTTGCGGCGGCCCTGGACCTTCAGTGTTGGGATGTGACTAAGCAGTGAGATATAACTGACCTCTGGGACGAGGTCTCTCCGAAAATGGAAAGCACTGGAGCGTTATGACGTGGTGGCTACATTAGTAGTGACACCACAATTATAGAGCGAGCGTGCGGAGAGGTTAATAAGACATTCGGTGACACATCAGTAACGGGGTATACTTCTTAAATCGTGGGGGCGCCGAACCTTACATTGGCGCCTGTCCTTTCGAACCAATGTGGGTTTCTCGACGTCGCTCCCGGGTCGGCACCTCACTGTGATTCACAGCGCAGCCAAAAATGTGTACATATCGGGTACGTTGCCGCGGCCCTAGATCTTCAGTGTTGTGATGTGACTGGGCAGTGAGATATAGATGACCTCGGGGACGAGGTCTCTCCGAAAAGGGAAAGCACTGGAGCGTTATGACGTGGTGGCTACATTAGTAGTGACACCACAATTATAGAGGCAGCGTGCAGAGAGGTTAATAAGACATTCGGTGACACTTCATTAATGGGGTATACCTCTTGAATCGTGGGGTCGCCGAACCTTACATTGGCGCCTGACCTTTCGAACCACTGTGGGTTTCTCGGCGTCGCTCCCGGGTCGGCCCCTCACTGTGATTCACAGCGCAGCCAAAAATGTGTACACATCGGGTACGTTGCCGCAGCCCTAGATCTTCACTGTTGTGATGTGACTGGGCAGTGGGATACAGCTGACCTCGAAGACGAGGTATCTCCGAAAGGTGAAAGCACTGGAGCGTTATGACGTGGTGGCTACATAAGTAGTGACACCACAATTATAGAGAGAACGTGCGGACAGGTTAATAAGGTCGGCCCCTCACTGTGATTCACATCGCAGCCAAGAATGTGTACATATCGGGTAAGTTGCGGCGGTCCTAGACCTTCAGTGCTGTGATGTGACTGGGCAGTGAGATATAGCTGACCTCGGGCACAAGGTCTCTCCGAAAAGGGAAAGCACTGGAGCATTATGACGTGGTGGCTACATTAGTAGTGACACCACAATTATAGAGCGAGCGTCCGGACAGGTTAATAAGGTCGGCCCCTCACTGTGATTCACATCGCAGCCAAGAATGTGTACATATCGGGTACGTTGCCGCGCCCCTAGACCTTCAGTGTTGTGATGTGACTGGGCAGTGAGATATAGCTGACCTCGGGGACGAGGTCTCTCCGAAAGGGGAAAGCACTGGAGCGTTATGACGTGGTGGCTACATAAGTAGTGACACCACAATTATAGAGCGAACGTGCGGACAGGTTAATAAGGTCGGCCCCTCACTGTCATTCACATCGCAGCCAAGAATGTGTACATATCGGGTACGTTGCCGCGCCCCTAGACCTTCAGTGTTGTGATGTGACTGGGCCGTGAGATATAGCTGACCTCGGGGACGAGGTCTCTCCGAAAGGGGAAAGCACTGGAGCGTTATGACGTGGTGGCTACATAAGTAGTGACCCCACAATTATAGAGGGAACGTGCAGACAGGTTAATAAGAGATTCGGTGACACTTCAGTAATGGGGTATACTTCTTAAATCTTGAAGGCGCCGAACTTTACATTGGCGCCTGACCTTTCGAACCATTGTGGGTTTCTCGGCGTCGCTCCCGGGTCGGCCCCTCACTGTGATTCACATCGCAGCCAAGAATGTGTACATATCGGGTACGTTGCGGCGGCCTTAGACCTTCACTGTTGTGATGTGACTGGACAGTGGGATACAGCTGACCTCGAAGACGAGGTCTCTCTGAAAGGGGAAAGCACTGGAGCGTTATGAGGTGGTGGCTACATAAGTAGTGACACCACAATTATAGAGCGAACGTGCGGACAGGTTAATAAGGTCGGCCCCTCACTGTGATTCACATCGCAGCCAAGAATGTGTACATATCGGGTACGTTGCCGCGGCCCTAGACCTTCAGTGTTGTGATGTGACTGGGCAGTGAGATATAGTTGACCTCGAGGACGAGGTCTCTCCGAAAAGGGAAAGCACTTGAGCGTTATGACGTGGTGGCTACATTAGTAGTGACACCACAATTATAGAGCGAACGTGCGGACAGGTTAATAAGAGATTCGGTGACACTTCAGTAATGGGGTATACCTCTTAAATCGTGGGGTCGCCGAACCTTACATTGGCGCCTGACCTTTCGAACCACTGTGGGTTTCTCGGCATCACTCCCGGGTCGGCCCCTCACTGTGATTCACATCGCAGCCAAGAATGTGTACATATCGGGTACGTTGCCGCGGCCCTAGACCTTCAGTGTTGTGATGTGACTGGGCAGTGAGATATAGCTGACCTCGGGGACGAGGTCTCTCCGAAAAGGGAAAGCACTGGAACGTTATGACGTGGTGGCTACATTAGTAGTGACACCACAATTATAGAGCGAGCGTGCGGACAGGTTAATAAAACATTCAGTGACACTTCAGTAATGGGGTATACCTCTTAAATCGTGGGGTCGCCGAACCTTACATTGGCGCCTGACCTTTCGAACCACTGTGGGTTTCTCGGCGTCGCTCCCGGGTCGGCCCCTCACTGTGATTCACATCGCAGCCAAGAATGTGTACATATCGGGTACGTTGCGGCGGCCTTAGACCTTCACTGTTGTGATGTGACTGGGCAGTGGGATACAGCTGACCTCGAAGACGAGGTATCTCCGAAAGGGGAAAGCACTGGAGCGTTATGACGTGGTGGCTACATAAGTAGTGACACCACAATTATAGAGCGAACGTGCGGACAGGTTAATAAGGTCGGCCCCTCACTGTGATTCACATCGCAGCCAAGAATGTGTACATATCGGGTACGTTGCGGCGGCCCTAGACCTTCAGTGTTGTGATGTGACTGGGCAGTGGGATACAGCTGACCTTGGGGACGAGGTATCTCCGAAAGGGGAAAGCACTGGAGCGTTATGACGTGGTGGCTACATGAGTAGTGACACCACAATTATAGAGCGAACGTGCGGACAGGTTAATAAGGTCGGCCCCTCACTGTGATTCACATCGCAGCCAAGAATGTGTACATATCAGGTACGTAGCGGCGGCCCTAGACCTTCAATGTTGTGATGTGACTGGGCAGTGAGATATAGCTGACCTCGAGGACGAGGTCTCTCCGAAAGGGGAAAACACTTGAGCGTTATGACGTGTTGGCTACATTAGTAGTGACACCACAATTATAGAGAGAACGTGCAGACAGGTTAATAAGACATTCGGTGACACTTCAGTAATCGGGTATACCTCTTAAATCGTGGGGGCGCCGAAAACTACATTGGCGCCTGACCTTTCGAACCACTGTGGGTTTCTCGGCGTCGCTCCCGGGTCGGCCCCTCACTGTGATTCACATCGCAGCCAAGAATGTGTACATATCGTGTACGTTGCGGCGGCCTTAGACCTTCACTGTTGTGATGTGACTGGGCAGTGGGATACAGCTGACCTCGAAACGAGGTCTCTCCGAAAGGGGAAAGCACTGGAGCGTTATGACGTGGTGGCTACATAAGTAGTGACACCACAATTATAGAGCGAACGTGCGGACAGGTTAATAAGGTCGGCCCCTCACTGTGATTCACATCGCAGCCAAGAATGTACGGCCGTGTCCGCCGCGGCCCTAGACCTTCAGTGTTGTGATGTGACAGGGCAGTGAGATATAGCTGACCTCGAGGACGAGGTCTCTCCGAAAAGGGAAAGCACTGGAGCGTTTTGACGTGGTGGCTACATTAGTAGTGACACCACAATTATAGAGCGAACGTGCGGACAGGTTAATAAGAGATTCGGTGACACTTCAGTAATGGGGTATACTTCTTAAATCGTGGGGGCGCCGAACCTTACATTAGGGCCTGACCTTTCGAACCACTGTTTGTTTCTCGGCGTCGCTCTCGGGTCGGCCCCTCACTGTGATTCACATCCCAGCCAAGAATGTGTACATATCGGGTACGTTGCGGCGGCCCTAGACCTTCACTGTTGTGATGTGACTGGGCAGTGGGATACAGCTGACCTCGAAGACGAGGTCTCTCCGAAAGGGGAAAGCACTGGAGCGTTATGACGTGGTGGCTACATAAGTAGTGACACCACAATTATAGAGCGAACGTGCGGACAGGTTAATAAGGTCAGCCCCTCACTGTGATTCACATCGCAGCCAAGGATGTGTACATATCGGGTACGTTGCCGCGGCCCTAGACCTTCAGTGTTGTGATGTGACTGGGCAGTGAGATATAGCTGAAATCGAGGACGAGGTCTCTCCGAAAAAGGAAAGCACTTGAGCGTTATGACGTGGTGGCTACATTAGTAGTGACACCACAATTATAGAGCGAACGTGCGGACAGGTTAATAAGAGATTCGGTGACACTTCAGTAATGGGATATACCTCTTAAATCGTGGGGGCGCCGAACCTTACATTGGCGCCTGACCTTTCGAACCATGGTATGTTTCTCGGCGTCGATCCCGAGTCGGCCCCTCACTGTGATTCACATCGCAGCCAAGAATGTGTACATATCGGGTACGTTGCGGCGGCCCTAGACCTTCAGTGTTGCGATGTGACTGGGCAGTGAGATACAGCTGACCTCGGGGACGAGGTCTCTCCGAAAAGGGAAAGCACTGGAGCGTTATGACGTGGTGGCTACATAAGTAGTGACACCACAATTATAGAGCGAACGTGCGGAGAGGTTAATAAGGTCGGCCCCTCACTGTGATTCACATCGCAGCCAAGAATGTGTACATATCGGGTACGTTGCCGCGCCCCTAGACCTTCAGTGTTGTGATGTGACTGGGCAGTGAGATATAGCTGACCTCGGGGACGAGGTCTCTCCGAAAGGGGAAAGCACTGGAGCGTTATGACGTGGTGGCTACATAAGTAGTGACACCACAATTATAGAGCGAACGTGCAGACAGGTTAATAAGAGATTCGGTGACACTTCAGTAATGGGGTATACTTCTTAAATCGTGGGGGCGCCGAACCTTACATTGGCGCCTGACCTTTCGAACCACTGTGGGTTTCTCGGCGTCGCTCCCGGGTCGGCCCCTCACTGTGATTCACATCGCAGCCAAGAATGTGTACATATCGGGTACGTTGCGGCGGCCCTAGACCTTCACTGTTGTGATGTGACTGGGCAGTGGGATACAGCTGACCTCGAAGACGAGGTCTCTCCGAAAGGGGAAAGCACTGGAGCGTTATGACGTGGTGGCTACATAAGTAGTGACACCACAATTATGAAGCGAACGTGCGGACAGGTTAATAAGGTCAGCCCCTCACTGTGATTCACATCGCAGCCAAGGATGTGTACATATCAGGTACGTAGCGGCGGCCCTAGACCTTCAATGTTGTGATGTGACTGGGCAGTGAGATATAGCTGACCTCGAGGACGAGGTCTCTCCGAAAGGGGAAAACACTTGAGCGTTATGACGTGTTGGCTACATTAGTAGTGACACCACAATTATAGAGAGAACGTGCAGACAGGTTAATAAGACATTCGGTGACACTTCAGTAATCGGGTATACCTCTTAAATCGTGGGGGCGCCGAAAACTACATTGGCGCCTGACCTTTCGAACCACTGTGGGTTTCTCGGCGTCGCTCCCGGGTCGGCCCCTCACTGTGATTCACATCGCAGCCAAGAATGTGTACATATCGTGTACGTTGCGGCGGCCTTAGACTTTGACTGTTGTGATGTGACTGGGCAGTGGGATACAACTGACCTCGAAACGAGGTCTCTCCGAAAGGGGAAAGCACTGGAGCGTTATGACGTGGTGGCTACATAAGTAGTGACACCACAATTATAGAGCGAACGTGCGGACAGGTTAATAAGGTCGGCTTCTCACTGTGATTCACATCGCAGCCAAGAATGTACGGCCGTGTCCGCCGCGGCCCTAGACCTTCAGTGTTGTGATGTGACTGGGCAGTGAGATATAGCTGACCTCGAGGACGAGGTCTCTCCGAAAAGGGAAAGCACTGGAGCGTTATGACGTGGTGGCTACATTAATAGTGACACCACAATTATAGAGCGAACGTGCGGACAGGTTAATAAGAGATTCGGTGACACTTCAGTAATGGGGTATACTTCTTAAATCGTGGGGGCGCCGAACCTTACATTGGGGCCTGACCTTTCGAACCACTGTGGGTTTCTCGGCGTCGCTCTCGGGTCGGCCCCTCACCGTGATTCACATCCCAGCCAAGAATGTGTACATATCGGGTACGTTGCGGCGGCCCTAGACCTTCACTGTTGTGATGTGACTGGGCAGTGGGATACAGCTGACCTCGAAGACGAGGTCTCTCCGAAAGGGGAAAGCACTGGAGCGTTATGACGTGGTGGCTACATAAGTAGTGACACCACAATTATAGAGCGAACGTGCGGACAGGTTAATAAGGTCAGCCCCTCACTGTGATTCACATCGCAGCCAAGGATGTGTACATATCGGGTACGTTGCCGCGGCCCTAGACCTTCAGTGTTGTGATGTGACTGGGCAGTGAGATATAGCTGAAATCGAGGACGAGGTCTCTCCGAAAAGGGAAAGCACTTGAGCGTTATGACGTGGTGGCTACATTAGTAGTGACACCACAATTATAGAGCGAACGTGCGGACAGGTTAATAAGAGATTCGGTGACACTTCAGTAATGGGGTATACCTCTTAAATCGTGGGGGCGCCGAACCTTACATTGGCGCCTGACCTTTCGAACCATGGTATGTTTCTCGGCGTCGATCCCGGGTCGGCCCCTCACTGTGATTCACATCGCAGCCAAGAATGTGTACATATCGGGTACGTTGCGGCGGCCCTAGACCTTCAGTGTTGCGATGTGACTGGGCAGTGAGATACAGCTGACCTCGGGGACGAGGTCTCTCCGAAAAGGGAAAGCACTTGAGCGTTATGACGTGGTGGCTACATAAGTAGTGACACCACAATTATAGAGCGAGCGTCCGGACAGGTTAATAAGGTCGGCCCCTCACTGTGATTCACATCGCAGCCAAGAATGTGTACATATCGGGTACGTTGCCGCGCCCCTAGACCTTCAGTGTTATGATGTGACTGGGCAGTGAGATATAGCTGACCTCGGAGACGAGGTCTCTCCGAAAGGGGAAAGCACTGGAGCGTTATGACGTGGTGGCTACATAAGTAGTGACACCACAATTATAGAGCGAACGTGCAGACAGGTTAATAAGAGATTCGGTGACACTTCAGTAATGGGGTATACTTCTTAAATCGTGGGGGCGCCGAACCTTACATTGGCGCCTGACCTTTCGAACCACTGTGGGTTTCTCGGCGTCGCTCCCGGGTCGGCCCCTCACTGTGATTCACATCGCAGCCAAGAATGTGTACATATCGGGTACGTTGCGGCGGCCCTAGACCTTCACTGTTGTGATGTGACTGGGCAGTGGGATACAGCTGACCTCGAAGACGAGGTCTCTCCGAAAGGGGAAAGCACTGGAGCGTTATGACGTGGTGGCTACATAAGTAGTGACACCACAATTATAGAGCGAACGTGCGGACAGGTTAATAAGGTCAGCCCCTCACTGTGATTCACATCGCAGCCAAGGATGTGTACATATCGGGTACGTTGCCGCGGCCCTAGACCTTCAGTGTTGTGATGTGACTGGGCAGTGAGATATAGTTGAAATCGAGGACGAGGTCTCTCCGAAAAGGGAAAGCACTTGAGCGTTATGACGTGGTGGCTACATTAGTAGTGACACCACAATTATAGAGCGAACGTGCGGACAGGTTAATAAGAGATTCGGTGACACTTCAGTAATGGGGTATACCTCTTAAATCGTGGGGGCGCCGAACCTTACATTGGCGCCTGACCTTTCGAACCATGGTATGTTTCTCGGCGTCGATCCCGGGTCGGCCCCTCACTGTGATTCACATCGCAGCCAAGAATGTGTACATATCGGGTACGTTGCGGCGGCCCTAGACCTTCAGTGTTTTGATGTGACTGGGCAGTGAGATATAGCTGACCACGGGGACGAGGTCTCTCCGAAAGGGGAAAGCACTGGAGCGTTATGACGTGGTGGCTACATAAGTAGTGACACCACAATTATAGAGCGAACGTGCGGACAGGTTAATAAGGTCGGCCCCTCACTGTGATTCCTCAAGAATGCGTACATATCGGGTACGTTGCGGGTACGTTGCGGCATCCTTAGACCTTCAGTGTTGTGATGTGACTGGGCAGTGAGATATAGCTGACCTCGGGACGAGGTCTCTCCGAAAAGGGAAAGCACTTGGGCGTTATGACGTGGTGGCTACATCAGTAGTGACACCACAATTATAGAGCGAACGTGCGGACAGGTTAATAAGGTCGGCCCCTCACTGTGATTCACATCGCAGCCAAGAATGTGTACATATCGGGTACGTTGCCGCGGCCCTAGACCTTCAGTGTTGTGATGTGACTGGGCAGTGAGATATAGCTGACCTCGGGGACGAGGTCTCTCCGAAAAGGGAAAGCACTGGAACGTTATGACGTGGTGGCTACATTAGTAGTGACACCACAATTATAGAGCGAGCGTGCGGACAGGTTAATAAGACATTCGGTGACACTTCAGTAATGGGGTATACCTCTTAAATCGTGGGGGCGCCGAACCTTACATTGGCGCCTGTCCTTTCGAACCACTGTGGGTTTCTCGGCGTCGCTCCCGGGTCGGCCCCTCACTGTGATTCACATCCCAGCCAAGAATGTGTACATATCGGGTACGTTGCGGCGGCCTCAGACCTTCACTGTTGTGATGTGACTGGGCAGTGGGATACAGCTGACCTCGAAGACGAGGTATCTCCGAAAGGGGAAAGCACTGGAGCGTTATGACGTGGTGGCTACATAAGTAGTGACACCACAATTATAGAGCGAACGTGCGGACAGGTTAATAAGGTCGGCCTCTCACTGTGATTCACATCGCAGCCAAGAATGTGTACATATCGGGTACGTTGCCGCGGCCCTAGACCTTCAGTGTTGGGATGTGACTAAGCAGTGAGATATAGCTGCCCCCTGGGACGAGGTCTCTCGGAAAATGGAAAGCACTCTAGCGTTATGACGTGGTGGCTACATTAGTAGTGACACCACAATTATAGAGCGAGCGTGCGCAGAGGTTAATAAGACATTCGGTGACACTTCAGTAATGGGGTATACCTCTTAAATCGTGGAGGCGCCGAACCTTACATTGGCGCCTGACCTTTCGAACCACGGTATGTTTCTCGGCGTCGCTCCAGGGTCGGTACCTCACTGTGATTCACATCGCCACCAAAAATGTGCCCATATCGGGTACGTTGCCGCGTCCCTAGACCTTCAGTGTTGTGATGTGACTGGGCAGTGAGATATAGCTGACCTCGGGGACGATGTCTCTCCGAAAATGGAAAGCACTGGAGCGTTATGACGTGGTGGCTACATTAGTAGTGACACCACAATTATAGAGCGAGCGTGCGGAGAGGTTAATAAGACATTCGGTGACACATCAGTAATGGGGTATACCTCTTAAATCGCGGGGGCGCCGAACCTTCCATTGGCGCCTGTCCTTTCGAACCACTGTGGGTTTCTCGGCGTCGCTCCCGGGTCGGCACCTCACTGTGATTCACATCGCAGCCAAGAATGTGTACATATCGGGTACGTTGCCGCGGCCCTAGATCTTCAGTGTTGTGATGTGAGGCGATGTTTAAGAACAGTTTTCCTTTGAACTGCGTAATTCTGGCCTAAAAAAAGGTTTGAATCGATGTTTAACAACAGTTTTCCTTTGAACTGCCTAATTCTGGCTAGGTTTGAGGCGATATTTAACAACAGTAATTCTGGCCTAAAAAAAGGTTTTTAGGCGATGTTTAACAACAGTTTCCCTTTGAACTGTTTAATTCTGGCCTAAAAAAGGTTTGAATCGATGTTTAACAACAGTTTTCCTTTGAACTGCCTAATTCTGGCCTAAAAAAAGGTTTGAATCGATGTTTAACAACAGTTTTCCTTTGAACTGCCTAATTCTGGCCTAAAAAAAGGTTTGAGGCGATATTTAACAACAGTAATTCTGGCCTAAAAAAAGGTTTTTAGGCGATGTTTAACAACAGTTTCCCTTTGAACTGCCTAATTCTGGCCAAAAAAAGGTTTGAATCGATGTTTAACAACAGTTTTCTTTTGAACTGCCTAATTCTGGCCTAAAAAAGGTTTGAATCGATGTTTAACAACAGTTTTCTTTCGAACTGCCTAATTCTGGCCGAAAAAAAGGTTTGAATCGATGTTTAACAACAGTTTTCCTTTGAACTGCCTAATTCTGGCCTAAAAAAAGGTTTGAGGCGATATTTAACAACAGTAATTCTGGCCTAAAAAAAGGTTTTTAGGCGATGTTTAACAACAGTTTCCCTTTGAACTGCCTAATTCTGGCCTAAAAAAGGTTTGAATCGATGTTTAACAACAGTTTTCCTTTGAACTGCCTAATTCTGGCCTAAAAAAAGGTTTGAGGCGATATTTAGCAACAGTAATTCTGGCCTAAAAAAAGGTTTTTAGGCGATGTTTAACAACAGTTTCCCTTTGAACTGCCTAATTCTGGCCTAAAAAAAGGTTTGAATCGATGTTTAACAACAGTTTTCCTTTGAACTGCCTAATTCTGGCCTAAAAAAAGGTTTGAATCGATGTTTAACAACAGTTTTCCTTTGAACTGCCTAATTCTGGCCTAAAAAAAGGTTTGAGGCGATATTTAACAACAGTAATTCTGGCCTAAAAAAAGGTTTTTAGGCGATGTTTAACAATACTTTTCCTTTGAACTGCCTAATTCTGGCCTAAAAAAAGATTTGAATCGATCTTTAACAACAGTTTTCTTTTGAACTGCCTAATTCTGGCCTAAAAAAGGTTTGAATCGATGTTTAACAACAGTTTTCTTTTGAACTGCCTAATTCTGGCCGAAAAAAAGGTTTGAATCGATGTTTAACAACAGTTTTCCTTTGAACTGCCTAATTCTGGCCTAAAAAAAGGTTTGAGGCGATATTTAGCAACAGTAATTCTGGCCTAAAAAAAGGTTTTTAGGCGATGTTTAATAAACAGTTTCCCTTTGAACTGCCTAATTCTGGCCTAAAAAAAGGTTTGAATCGATGTTTAACAACAGTTTTCCTTTGAACTGCCTAATTCTGGCCTAAAAAAAGGTTTGAATCGATGTTTAACAACAGTTTTCCTTTGAACTGCCTAATTCTGGCCTAAAAAAAGGTTTGAGGCGATATTTAACAACAGTAATTCTGGCCTAAAAAAAGGTTTTTAGGCGATGTTTAACAACAGTTTTCCTTTGAACTGCCTAATTCTGGCCTAAAAAAAGATTTGAATCGATGTTTAACAACAGTTTTCTTTTGAACTGCCTAATTCTGGCCCAAAAAAGGTTTGAATCGATGTTTAACAACAGTTTTCTTTTGAACTGCCTAATTCTGGCCGAAAAAAAGGTTTGAATCGATGTTTAACAACAGTTTTCCTTTGAACTGCCTAATTCTGGCCTAAAAAAAGGTTTGAGGCGATGTTTAACAACATTTTCTTTTTGATTTGCCTAATTCTGGCCTGAAAAAAGGTTTGAATCAATGTTTAACAACAGTTTTCCTTTGAACGGCGTAATTCTGGCCTAAAAAAAGGTTTGAATCGATGTTTAACAACAGTTTTCCTTTGAACTGCCTAATTCTGGCCTAAAAAAAGGTTTGAGGCGATGTTTAACAACATTTTCTTTTTGATTTGCCTAATTCTGGCCTGAGAAAAGGTTTGAATCAATGTTTAACAACAGTTTTCCTTTGAACGGCGTAATTCTGGCCTAAAAAAAGGTTTGAATCGATGTTTAACAACAGTTTTCCTTTGAACTGCCTAATTCTGGCCTAAAAAAAGGTTTGAATCGATGTTTAACAACAGTTTTCGTTTGAACTGCCTAATTCTGGCCTAAAAAAAGGTTTTTAGGCGATGTTTAACAACAGTTTCCCTTTGAACTGCCTAATTCTGGCCTAAAAAAAGGTTTGAGGCGATATTTAACAACAGTAATTCTGGCCTAAAAAAAGATTTGAATCGATGTTTAACAACAGTTTTCCTTTGAACTGCCTAATTCTGGCCTAAAAAAAGGTTTGAATCGATGTTTAACAACAGTTTTCCTTTGAACTGCCTAATTCTGGCCTAAAAAAAGGTTTGAGGCGATATTTAACAACAGTAATTCTGGCCTAAAAAAAGGTTTTTAGGCGATGTTTAACAACAGTTTTCCTTTGAACTGCCTAATTCTGGCCTAAAAAAAGGTTTGAATCGATGTTTAACAACAGTTTTCCTTTGAACTGCCTAATTCTGGCCTAAAAAAAGGTTTGAGGCGATATTTAACAACAGTAATTCTGGCCTAAAAAAAGGTTTTTAGGCGATGTTTAACAACAGTTTCCCTTTGAACTGCCTAATTCTGGCCTAAAAAAGGTTTGAATCGATGTTTAACAACAGTTTTCCTTTGAACTGCCTAATTCTGGCCTAAAAAAAGGTTTGAATCGATGTTTAACAACAGTTTTCCTTTGAACTGCCTAATTCTGGCCTAAAAAAAGGTTTGAGGCGATATTTAACAACAGTAATTCTGGCCTAAAAAAAGGTTTTTAGGCGATGTTTAACAACACTTTTCCTTTGAACTGCCTAATTCTGGCCTAAAAAAAGATTTGAATCGATCTTTAACAACAGTTTTCTTTTGAACTGCCTAATTCTGGCCTAAAAAAGGTTTGAATCGATGTTTAACAACAGTTTTCTTTTGAACTGCCTAATTCTGGCCGAAAAAAAGGTTTGAATCGATGTTTAACAACAGTTTTCCTTTGAACTGCCTAATTCTGGCCTAAAAAAAGGTTTGAGGCGATATTTAGCAACAGTAATTCTGGCCTAAAAAAAGGTTTTTAGGCGATGTTTAACAACAGTTTCCCTTTGAACTGCCTAATTCTGGCCTAAAAAAAGGTTTGAATCGATGTTTAACAACAGTTTTCCTTTGAACTGCCTAATTCTGGCCTAAAAAAAGGTTTGAATCGATGTTTAACAACAGTTTTCCTTTGAACTGCCTAATTCTGGCCTAAAAAAAGGTTTGAGGCGATATTTAACAACAGTAATTCTGGCCTAAAAAAAGGTTTTTAGGCGATGTTTAACAACAGTTTTCCTTTGAACTGCCTAATTCTGGCCTAAAAAAAGATTTGAATCGATGTTTAACAACAGTTTTCTTTTGAACTGCCTAATTCTGGCCTAAAAAAGGTTTGAATCGATGTTTAACAACAGTTTTCTTTTGAACTGCCTAATTCTGGCCGAAAAAAAGGTTTGAATCGATGTTTAACAACAGTTTTCCTTTGAACTGCCTAATTCTGGCCTAAAAAAAGGTTTGAGGCGATATTTAACAACAGTAATTCTGGCCTAAAAAAAGGTTTTTAGGCGATGTTTAACAACAGTTTCCCTTTGAACTGCCTAATTCTGGCCTAAAAAAAGGTTTGAGGCGATATTTAACAACAGTAATTCTGGCCTAAAAAAAGGTTTTTAGGCGATGTTTAACAACAGTTTTCTTTTGAACTGCCTAATTCTGGCCTAAAAAAGGTTTGAATCGATGTTTAACAACAGTTTTCTTTTGAACTGCCTAATTCTGGCCGAAAAAAAGGTTTGAATCGATGTTTAACAACAGTTTTCCTTTGAACTGCCTAATTCTGGCCTAAAAAAAGGTTTGAGGCGATATTTAACAACAGTAATTCTGGCCTAAAAAAAGGTTTTTAGGCGATGTTTAACAACAGTTTCCCTTTGAACTGCCTAATTCTGGCCTAAAAAAAGGTTTGAGGCGATATTTAACAACAGTAATTCTGGCCTAAAAAAAGGTTTTTAGGCGATGTTTAACAACAGTTTTCCTTTGAACTGCCTAATTCTGGCCTAAAAAAAGGTTTTTAGGCGATGTTTAACAACAGTTTTCCTTTGAACTGCCTAATTCTGGCCTAAAAAAAGGTTTTTAGGCGATGTTTAACAACAGTTTTCCTTTGAACTGCCTAATTCTGGCCTAAAAAAAGATTTGAATCGATGTTTAACAACAGTTTTCCTTTGAACTGCCTAATTCTGGCCTAAAAAAAGGTTTGAATCGATGTTTAACAACAGTTTTCCTTTGAACTGCCTAATTCTGGCCTAAAAAAAGGTTTGAATCGATGTTTAACAACAGTTTTCCTTTGAACTGCCTAATTCTGGCCTAAAAAAAGGTTTGAGGCGATATTTAACAACAGTAATTCTGGCCTAAAAAAAGGTTTTTAGGCGATGTTTAACAACACTTTTCCTTTGAACTGCCTAATTCTGGCCTAAAAAAAGATTTGAATCGATCTTTAACAACAGTTTTCTTTTGAACTGCCTAATTCTGGCCTAAAAAAGGTTTGAATCGATGTTTAACAACAGTTTTCTTTTGAACTGCCTAATTCTGGCCGAAAAAAAGGTTTGAATCGATGTTTAACAACAGTTTTCCTTTGAACTGCCTAATTCTGGCCTAAAAAAAGGTTTGAGGCGATGTTTAACAACATTTTCTTTTTGATTTGCCTAATTCTGGCCTGAAAAAAGGTTTGAATCAATGTTTAACAACAGTTTTCCTTTGAACTGCCTAATTCTGGCCTAAAAAAAGGTTTGAAGCGATGTTTAACAACAGTTTCCCTTTGAACTGCCTAATTCTGGCCTAAAAAAAGGTTTGAATCGATGTTTAACAACAGTTTTCCTTTGAACTGCCTAATTCTGGCCTAAAAAAAGGTTTGAGGCGATATTTAACAACAGTAATTCTGGCCTAAAAAAAGGTTTTTAGGCGATGTTTAACAACAGTTTCCCTTTGAACTGCCTAATTCTGGCCTAAAAAAAGGTTTGAGGCGATATTTTGCAACAGTAATTCTGGCCTAAAAAAAAGGTTTTTAGGCGATGTTTAACAACAGTTTCCCTTTGAACTGCCTAATTCTGGCCTAAAAAAGGTTTGAATCGATGTTTAACAACAGTTTTCCTTTGAACTGCCTAATTCTGGCCTAAAAAAAGGTTTGAGGCGATATTTAGCAACAGTAATTCTGGCCTAAAAAAAGGTTTTTAGGCGATGTTTAACAACAGTTTCCCTTTGAACTGCCTAATTCTGGCCTAAAAAAAGGTTTGAATCGATGTTTAACAACAGTTTTCCTTTGAACTGCCTAATTCTGGCCTAAAAAAAGGTTTGAATCGATGTTTAACAACAGTTTTCCTTTGAACTGCCTAATTCTGGCCTAAAAAAAGGTTTTTAGGCGATGTTTAACAACAGTTTCCCTTTGAACTGCCTAATTCTGGCCTAAAAAAAGGTTTGAGGCGATATTTAACAACAGTAATTCTGGCCTAAAAAAAGGTTTGAATCGATGTTTAACAACAGTTTTCCTTTGAACTGCCTAATTCTGGCCTAAAAAAAGGTTTGAATCGATGTTTAACAACAGTTTTCCTTTGAACTGCCTAATTCTGGCCTAAAAAAAGGTTTGAGGCGATATTTAACAACAGTAATTCTGGCCTAAAAAAATGTTTTTAGGCGATGTTTAACAACAGTTTTCCTTTGAACTGCCTAATTCTGGCCTAAAAAAAGGTTTGAATCGATGTTTAACAACAGTTTTCCTTTGAACTGCCTAATTCTGGCCTAAAAAAAGGTTTGAGGCGATATTTAACAACAGTAATTCTGGCCTAAAAAAAGGTTTTTAGGCGATGTTTAACAACAGTTTCCCTTTGAACTGCCTAATTCTGGCCTAAAAAAGGTTTGAATCGATGTTTAACAACAGTTTTCCTTTGAACTGCCTAATTCTGGCCTAAAAAAAGGTTTGAGGCGATATTTAGCAACAGTAATTCTGGCCTAAAAAAAGGTTTTTAGGCGATGTTTAACAACAGTTTCCCTTTGAACTGCCTAATTCTGGCCTAAAAAAAGGTTTGAATCGATGTTTAACAACAGTTTTCCTTTGAACTGCCTAATTCTGGCCTAAAAAAAGGTTTGAATCGATGTTTAACAACAGTTTTCCTTTGAACTGCCTAATTCTGGCCTAAAAAAAGGTTTGAGGCGATATTTAACAACAGTAATTCTGGCCTAAAAAAAGGTTTTTAGGCGATGTTTAACAACACTTTTCCTTTGAACTGCCTAATTCTGGCCTAAAAAAAGATTTGAATCGATCTTTAACAACAGTTTTCTTTTGAACTGCCTAATTCTGGCCTAAAAAAGGTTTGAATCGATGTTTAACAACAGTTTTCTTTTGAACTGCCTAATTCTGGCCGAAAAAAAGGTTTGAATCGATGTTTAACAACAGTTTTCCTTTGAACTGCCTAATTCTGGCCTAAAAAAAGGTTTGAGGCGATATTTAGCAACAGTAATTCTGGCCTAAAAAAAGGTTTTTAGGCGATGTTTAACAACAGTTTCCCTTTGAACTGCCTAATTCTGGCCTAAAAAAAGGTTTGAATCGATGTTTAACAACAGTTTTCCTTTGAACTGCCTAATTCTGGCCTAAAAAAAGGTTTGAATCGATGTTTAACAACAGTTTTCCTTTGAACTGCCTAATTCTGGCCTAAAAAAAGGTTTGAGGCGATATTTAACAACAGTAATTCTGGCCTAAAAAAAGGTTTTTAGTCGATGTTTAACAACAGTTTTCCTTTGAACTGCCTAATTCTGGCCTAAAAAAAGATTTGAATCGATGTTTAACAACAGTTTTCTTTTGAACTGCCTAATTCTGGCCTAAAAAAGGTTTGAATCGATGTTTAACAACAGTTTTCTTTTGAACTGCCTAATTCTGGCCGAAAAAAAGGTTTGAATCGATGTTTAACAACAGTTTTCCTTTGAACTGCCTAATTCTGGCCTAAAAAAAGGTTTGAGGCGATGTTTAACAACATTTTCTTTTTGATTTGCCTAATTCTGGCCTGAAAAAAGGTTTGAATCAATGTTTAACAACAGTTTTCCTTTGAACGGCGTAATTCTGGCCTAAAAAAAGGTTTGAATCGATGTTTAACAACAGTTTTCCTTTGAACTGCCTGATTCTGGCCTAAAAAAAGGTTTGAGGCGATGTTTAACAACATTTTCTTTTTGATTTGCCTAATTCTGGCCTGAGAAAAGGTTTGAATCAATGTTTAACAACAGTTTTCCTTTGAACGGCGTAATTCTGGCCTAAAAAAAGGTTTGAATCGATGTTTAACAACAGTTTTCCTTTGAACTGCCTAATTCTGGCCTAAAAAAAGGTTTGAATCGATGTTTAACAACAGTTTTCCTTTGAACTGCCTAATTCTGGCCTAAAAAAAGGTTTTTAGGCGATGTTTAACAACAGTTTCCCTTTGAACTGCCTAATTCTGGCCTAAAAAAAGGTTTGAGGCGATATTTAACAACAGTAATTCTGGCCTAAAAAAAGGTTTGAATCGATGTTTAACAACAGTTTTCCTTTGAACTGCCTAATTCTGGCCTAAAAAAAGGTTTGAATCGATGTTTAACAACAGTTTTCCTTTGAACTGCCTAATTCTGGCCTAAAAAAAGGTTTGAGGCGATATTTAACAACAGTAATTCTGGCCTAAAAAAAGGTTTTTAGGCGATGTTTAACAACAGTTTCCCTTTGAACTGCCTAATTCTGGCCTAAAAAAAGGTTTGAGGCGATATTTTGCAACAGTAATTCTGGCCTAAAAAAAAGGTTTTTAGGCGATGTTTAACAACAGTTTCCCTTTGAACTGCCTAATTCTGGCCTAAAAAAGGTTTGAATCGATGTTTAACAACAGTTTTCCTTTGAACTGCCTAATTCTGGCCTAAAAAAAGGTTTGAGGCGATATTTAGCAACAGTAATTCTGGCCTAAAAAAAGGTTTTTAGGCGATGTTTAACAACAGTTTCCCTTTGAACTGCCTAATTCTGGCCTAAAAAAAGGTTTGAATCGATGTTTAACAACAGTTTTCCTTTGAACTGCCTAATTCTGGCCTAAAAAAAGGTTTGAATCGATGTGTAACAACAGTTTTCCTTTGAACTGCCTAATTCTGGCCTAAAAAAAGGTTTGAGGCGATATTTAACAACAGTAATTCTGGCCTAAAAAAAGGTTTTTAGGCGATGTTTAACAACACTTTTCCTTTGAACTGCCTAATTCTGGCCTAAAAAAAGATTTGAATCGATCTTTAACAACAGTTTTCTTTTGAACTGCCTAATTCTGGCCTAAAAAAGGTTTGAATCGATGTTTAACAACAGTTTTCTTTTGAACTGCCTAATTCTGGCCGAAAAAAAGGTTTGAATCAATGTTTAACAACAGTTTTCCTTTGAACTGCCTAATTCTGGCCTAAAAAAAGGTTTGAGGCGATATTTAGCAACAGTAATTCTGGCCTAAAAAAAGGTTTTTAGGCGATGTTTAACAACAGTTTCCCTTTGAACTGCCTAATTCTGGCCTAAAAAAAGGTTTGAATCGATGTTTAACAACAGTTTTCCTTTGAACTGCCTAATTCTGGCCTAAAAAAAGGTTTGAATCGATGTTTAACAACAGTTTTCCTTTGAACTGCCTAATTCTGGCCTAAAAAAAGGTTTGAGGCGATATTTAACAACAGTAATTCTGGCCTAAAAAAAGGTTTTTAGGCGATGTTTAACAACAGTTTTCCTTTGAACTGCCTAATTCTGGCCTAAAAAAAGATTTGAATCGATGTTTAACAACAGTTTTCTTTTGAACTGCCTAATTCTGGCCTAAAAAAGGTTTGAATCGATGTTTAACAACAGTTTTCTTTTGAACTGCCTAATTCTGGCCGAAAAAAAGGTTTGAATCGATGTTTAACAACAGTTTTCCTTTGAACTGCCTAATTCTGGCCTAAAAAAAGGTTTGAGGCGATATTTAGCAACAGTAATTCTGGCCTAAAAAAAGGTTTTTAGGCGATGTTTAACAACAGTTTCCCTTTGAACTGCCTAATTCTGGCCTAAAAAAAGGTTTGAATCGATGTTTAACAACAGTTTTCCTTTGAACTGCCTAATTCTGGCCTAAAAAAAGGTTTGAATCGATGTGTAACAACAGTTTTCCTTTGAACTGCCTAATTCTGGCCTAAAAAAAGGTTTGAGGCGATATTTAACAACAGTAATTCTGGCCTAAAAAAAGGTTTTTAGGCGATGTTTAACAACACTTTTCCTTTGAACTGCCTAATTCTGGCCTAAAAAAAGATTTGAATCGATCTTTAACAACAGTTTTCTTTTGAACTGCCTAATTCTGGCCTAAAAAAGGTTTGAATCGATGTTTAACAACAGTTTTCTTTTGAACTGCCTAATTCTGGCCGAAAAAAAGGTTTGAATCAATGTTTAACAACAGTTTTCCTTTGAACTGCCTAATTCTGGCCTAAAAAAAGGTTTGAGGCGATATTTAGCAACAGTAATTCTGGCCTAAAAAAAGGTTTTTAGGCGATGTTTAACAACAGTTTCCCTTTGAACTGCCTAATTCTGGCCTAAAAAAAGGTTTGAATCGATGTTTAACAACAGTTTTCCTTTGAACTGCCTAATTCTGGCCTAAAAAAAGGTTTGAATCGATGTTTAACAACAGTTTTCCTTTGAACTGCCTAATTCTGGCCTAAAAAAAGGTTTGAGGCGATATTTAACAACAGTAATTCTGGCCTAAAAAAAGGTTTTTAGGCGATGTTTAACAACAGTTTTCCTTTGAACTGCCTAATTCTGGCCTAAAAAAAGATTTGAATCGATCTTTAACAACAGTTTTCTTTTGAACTGCCTAATTCTGGCCTAAAAAAGGTTTGAATCGATGTTTAACAACAGTTTTCTTTTGAACTGCCTAATTCTGGCCGAAAAAAAGGTTTGAATCAATGTTTAACAACAGTTTTCCTTTGAACTGCCTAATTCTGGCCTAAAAAAAGGTTTGAGGCGATATTTAGCAACAGTAATTCTGGCCTAAAAAAAGGTTTTTAGGCGATGTTTAACAACAGTTTCCCTTTGAACTGCCTAATTCTGGCCTAAAAAAAGGTTTGAATCGATGTTTAACAACAGTTTTCCTTTGAACTGCCTAATTCTGGCCTAAAAAAAGGTTTGAATCGATGTTTAACAACAGTTTTCTTTTGAACTGCCTAATTCTGGCCGAAAAAAAGGTTTGAATCAATGTTTAACAACAGTTTTCCTTTGAACTGCCTAATTCTGGCCTAAAAAAAGGTTTGAGGCGATATTTAGCAACAGTAATTCTGGCCTAAAAAAAGGTTTTTAGGCGATGTTTAACAACAGTTTCCCTTTGAACTGCCTAATTCTGGCCTAAAAAAAGGTTTGAATCGATGTTTAACAACAGTTTTCCTTTGAACTGCCTAATTCTGGCCTAAAAAAAGGTTTGAATCGATGTTTAACAACAGTTTTCCTTTGAACTGCCTAATTCTGGCCTAAAAAAAGGTTTGAGGCGATATTTAACAACAGTAATTCTGGCCTAAAAAAAGGTTTTTAGGCGATGTTTAACAACAGTTTTCCTTTGAACTGCCTAATTCTGGCCTAAAAAAAGATTTGAATCGATCTTTAACAACAGTTTTCTTTTGAACTGCCTAATTCTGGCCTAAAAAAGGTTTGAATCGATGTTTAACAACAGTTTTCTTTTGAACTGCCTAATTCTGGCCGAAAAAAAGGTTTGAATCAATGTTTAACAACAGTTTTCCTTTGAACTGCCTAATTCTGGCCTAAAAAAAGGTTTGAGGCGATATTTAGCAACAGTAATTCTGGCCTAAAAAAAGGTTTTTAGGCGATGTTTAACAACAGTTTCCCTTTGAACTGCCTAATTCTGGCCTAAAAAAAGGTTTGAATCGATGTTTAACAACAGTTTTCCTTTGAACTGCCTAATTCTGGCCTAAAAAAAGGTTTGAATCGATGTTTAACAACAGTTTTCCTTTGAACTGCCTAATTCTGGCCTAAAAAAAGGTTTGAGGCGATATTTAACAACAGTAATTCTGGCCTAAAAAAAGGTTTTTAGGCGATGTTTAACAACAGTTTTCCTTTGAACTGCCTAATTCTGGCCTAAAAAAAGATTTGAATCGATGTTTAACAACAGTTTTCTTTTGAACTGCCTAATTCTGGCCTAAAAAAGGTTTGAATCGATGTTTAACAACAGTTTTCTTTTGAACTGCCTAATTCTGGCCGAAAAAAAGGTTTGAATCGATGTTTAACAACAGTTTTCCTTTGAACTGCCTAATTCTGGCCTAAAAAAAGGTTTGAGGCGATGTTTAACAACATTTTCTTTTTGATTTGCCTAATTCTGGCCTGAAAAAAGGTTTGAATCAATGTTTAACAACAGTTTTCCTTTGAACGGCGTAATTCTGGCCTAAAAAAAGGTTTGAATCGATGTTTAACAACAGTTTTCCTTTGAACTGCCTAATTCTGGCCTAAAAAAAGGTTTGAGGCGATGTTTAACAACATTTTCTTTTTGATTTGCCTAATTCTGGCCTGAGAAAAGGTTTGAATCAATGTTTAACAACAGTTTTCCTTTGAACGGCGTAATTCTGGCCTAAAAAAAGGTTTGAATCGATGTTTAACAACAGTTTTCCTTTGAACTGCCTAATTCTGGCCTAAAAAAAGGTTTGAATCGATGTTTAACAACAGTTTTCCTTTGAACTGCCTAATTCTGGCCTAAAAAAAGGTTTTTAGGCGATGTTTAACAACAGTTTCCCTTTGAACTGCCTAATTCTGGCCTAAAAAAAGGTTTGAGGCGATATTTAACAACAGTAATTCTGGCCTAAAAAAAGGTTTGAATCGATGTTTAACAACAGTTTTCCTTTGAACTGCCTAATTCTGGCCTAAAAAAAGGTTTTTAGGCGATGTTTTACAACAGTTTTGCTTTGAACTGCCTAATTCTGGCCTAAAAAAAGGTTTGAATCGATGTTTAACAACAGTTTTCCTTTGAACTGCCTAATTCTGGCCTAAAAAAAAGGTTTGAATCGATGTTTAACAACAGTTTTCCTTTGAACTGCCTAATTCTGGCCTAAAAAAAGGTTTGAATCGATGTTTAACAACAGTTTTCTTTTGAACTGCCTAATTCTGGCCTAAAAAAAGGTTTGAATCGATGTTTAACAACAGTTTTCTTTTGAACTGCCTAATTCTGGCCGAAAAAAAGGTTTGAATCGATGTTTAACAACAGTTTTCCTTTGAACTGCCTAATTCTGGCCTAAAAAAAGGTTTGAGGCGATATTTAACAACAGTAATTCTGGCCTAAAAAAAGGTTTTTAGGCGATGTTTAACAACAGTTTCCCTTTGAACTGCCTAATTCTGGCCTAAAAAAAGGTTTGAGGCGATATTTAACAACAGTAATTCTGGCCTAAAAAAAGGTTTTTAGGCGATGTTTAACAACAGTTTTCCTTTGAACTGCCTAATTCTGGCCTAAAAAAAGATTTGAATCGATGTTTAACAACAGTTTTCCTTTGAACTGCCTAATTCTGGCCTAAAAAAAGGTTTGAATCGATGTTTAACAACAGTTTTCCTTTGAACTGCCTAATTCTGGCCTAAAAAAAGGTTTTTAGGCGATGTTTAACAACAGTTTTCCTTTGAACTGCCTAATTCTGGCCTAAAAAAGGTTTGAATCGATGTTTAACAACAGTTTTCTTTTGAACTGCCTAATTCTGGCCTAAAAAAAAGGTTTGAATCGATGTTTAACAACAGTTTTCCTTTGAACTGCCTAATTCTGGCCTAAAAAAAGGTTTGAATCGATGTTTAACAACAGTTTTCTTTTGAACTGCCTAATTCTGGCCTAAAAAAGGTTTGAATCGATGTTTAACAACAGTTTTCTTTTGAACTGCCTAATTCTGGCCGAAAAAAAGGTTTGAATCGATGTTTAACAACAGTTTTCCTTTGAACTGCCTAATTCTGGCCTAAAAAAAGGTTTGAGGCGATATTTAACAACAGTAATTCTGGCCTAAAAAAAGGTTTTTAGGCGATGTTTAACAACAGTTTCCCTTTGAACTGCCTAATTCTGGCCTAAAAAAAGGTTTGAATCGATGTTTAACAACAGTTTTCCCTTGAACTGCCTAATTCTGGCCTAAAAAAAGATTTGAATCGATGTTTAACAACAGTTTTCTTTTGAACTGCCTAATTCTGGCCTAAAAAAGGTTTGAATCGATGTTTAACAACAGTTTTCTTTTGAACTGCCTAATTCTGGCCGAAAAAAAGGTTTGAATCGATGTTTAACAACAGTTTTCCTTTGAACTGCCTAATTCTGGCCTAAAAAAAGGTTTGAGGCGATATTTAACAACAGTAATTCTGGCCTAAAAAAAGGTTTTTAGGCGATGTTTAACAACAGTTTCCCTTTGAACTGCCTAATTCTGGCCTAAAAAAAGGTTTGAATCGATGTTTAACAACAGTTTTCCTTTGAACTGCCTAATTCTGGCCTAAAAAAAGGTTTGAGGCGATGTTTAACAACATTTTCTTTTTGATTTGCCTAATTCTGGCCTGAGAAAAGGTTTGAATCAATGTTTAACAACAGTTTTCTTTTGAACTGCCTAATTCTGGCCTAAAAAAAGGTTTGAATCGATGTTTAACAACAGTTTTCCTTTGAACTGCCTAATTCTGGCCTAAAAAAAGGTTTTTAGGCGATGTTTAACAACAGTTTCCCTTTGAACTGCCTAATTCTGGCCTAAAAAAAGGTTTGAGGCGATATTTAACAACAGTAATTCTGGCCTAAAAAAAGGTTTGAATCGATGTTTAACAACAGTTTTCCTTTGAACTGCCTAATTCTGGCCTAAAAAAAGGTTTGAATAGATGTTTAACAACAGTTTTCCTTTGAACTGCCTAATTCTGGCCTAAAAAAAGGTTTGAGGCGATATTTAACAACAGTAATTCTGGCCTAAAAAAAGGTTTTTAGGCGATGTTTAACAACAGTTTCCCTTTGAACTGCCTAATTCTGGCCTAAAAAAGGTTTGAATCGATGTTTAACAACAGTTTTCCTTTGAACTGCCTAATTCTGGCCTAAAAAAAGGTTTGAGGCGATATTTAGCAACAGTAATTCTGGCCTAAAAAAAGGTTTTTAGGCGATGTTTAACAACAGTTTCCCTTTGAACTGCCTAATTCTGGCCTAAAAAAAGGTTTGAATCGATGTTTAACAACAGTTTTCCTTTGAACTGCCTAATTATGGCCTAAAAAAAGGTTTGAATCGATGTTTAACAACAGTTTTCCTTTGAACTGCCTAATTCTGGCCTAAAAAAAGGTTTGAGGCGATATTTAACAACAGTAATTCTGGCCTAAAAAAAGGTTTTTAGGCGATGTTTAACAACACTTTTCCTTTGAACTGCCTAATTCTGGCCTAAAAAAAGATTTGAATCGATCTTTAACAACAGTTTTCTTTTGAACTGCCTAATTCTGGCCTAAAAAAGGTTTGAATCGATGTTTAACAACAGTTTTCTTTTGAACTGCCTAATTCGGGCCGAAAAAAAGGTTTGAATCGATGTTTAACAACAGTTTTCCTTTGAACTGCCTAATTCTGGCCTAAAAAAAGGTTTGAGGCGATATTTAGCAACAGTAATTCTGGCCTAAAAAAAGGTTTTTAGGCGATGTTTAACAACAGTTTCCCTTTGAACTGCCTAATTCTGGCCTAAAAAAAGGTTTGAATCGATGTTTAACAACAGTTTTCCTTTGAACTGCCTAATTCTGGCCTAAAAAAAGGTTTGAATCGATGTTTAACAACAGTTTTCCTTTGAACTGCCTAATTCTGGCCTAAAAAAAGGTTTGAGGCGATATTTAACAACAGTAATTCTGGCCTAAAAAAAGGTTTTTAGGCGATGTTTAACAACAGTTTTCCTTTGAACTGCCTAATTCTGGCCTAAAAAAAGATTTGAATCGATGTTTAACAACAGTTTTCTTTTGAACTGCCTAATTCTGGCCTAAAAAAGGTTTGAATCGATGTTTAACAACAGTTTTCTTTTGAACTGCCTAATTCTGGCCGAAAAAAAGGTTTGAATCGATGTTTAACAACAGTTTTCCTTTGAACTGCCTAATTCTGGCCTAAAAAAAGGTTTGAGGCGATGTTTAACAACATTTTCTTTTTGATTTGCCTAATTCTGGCCTGAAAAAAGGTTTGAATCAACGTTTAACAACATTTTCTTTTTGATTTGCCTAATTCTGGCCTGAAAAAAGGTTTGAATCAATGTTTAACAACAGTTTTCCTTTGAACGGCGTAATTCTGGCCTAAAAAAAGGTTTGAGGCGATGTTTAACAACATTTTCTTTTTGATTTGCCTAATTCTGGCCTGAGAAAAGGTTTGAATCAATGTTTAACAACAGTTTTCCTTTGAACGGCGTAATTCTGGCCTAAAAAAAGGTTTGAATCGATGTTTAACAACAGTTTTCCTTTGAACTGCCTAATTCTGGCCTAAAAAAAGGTTTGAATCGATGTTTAACAACAGTTTTCCTTTGAACTGCCTAATTCTGGCCTAAAAAAAGGTTTTTAGGCGATGTTTAACAACAGTTTCCCTTTGAACTGCCTAATTCTGGCCTAAAAAAAGGTTTGAGGCGATATTTAACAACAGTAATTCTGGCCTAAAAAAAGGTTTGAATCGATGTTTAACAACAGTTTTCCTTTGAACTGCCTAATTCTGGCCTAAAAAAAGGTTTGAATCGATGTTTAACAACAGTTTTCCTTTGAACTGCCTAATTCTGGCCTAAAAAAAGGTTTGAGGCGATATTTAACAACAGTAATTCTGGCCTAAAAAAAGGTTTTTAGGCGATGTTTAACAACAGTTTCCCTTTGAACTGCCTAATTCTGGCCTAAAAAAAGGTTTGAGGCGATATTTAACAACAGTAATTCTGGCTTAAAAAAAGGTTTGAATCGATGTTTAACAACAGTTTTCCTTTGAACTGCCTAATTCTGGCCTAAAAAAAGGTTTGAATCGATGTTTAACAACAGTTTTCCTTTGAACTGCCTAATTCTGGCCTAAAAAAAAGGTTTGAATCGATGTTTAACAACAGTTTTCCTTTGAACTGCCTAATTCTGGCCTAAAAAAAGGTTTGAATCGATGTTTAACAACAGTTTTCTTTTGAACTGCCTAATTCTGGCCTAAAAAAAGGTTTGAATCGATGTTTAACAACAGTTTTCTTTTGAACTGCCTAATTCTGGCCGAAAAAAAGGTTTGAATCGATGTTTAACAACAGTTTTCCTTCGAACTGCCTAATTCTGGCCTAAAAAAAGGTTTGAGGCGATATTTAACAACAGTAATTCTGGCCTAAAAAAAGGTTTTTAGGCGATGTTTAACAACAGTTTCCCTTTGAACTGCCTAATTCTGGCCTAAAAAAAGGTTTGAGGCGATATTTAACAACAGTAATTCTGGCCTAAAAAAAGGTTTTTAGGCGATGTTTAACAACAGTTTTCCTTTGAACTGCCTAATTCTGGCCTAAAAAAGATTTGAATCGATGTTTAACAACAGTTTTCCTTTGAACTGCCTAATTCTGGCCTAAAAAAAGGTTTGAATCGATGTTTAACAACAGTTTTCCTTTGAACTGCCTAATTCTGGCCTAAAAAAAGGTTTTTAGGCGATGTTTAACAACAGTTTTCCTTTGAACTGCCTAATTCTGGCCTAAAAAAGGTTTGAATCGATGTTTAACAACAGTTTTCTTTTGAACTGCCTAATTCTGGCCTAAAAAAAGGTTTGAATCGATGTTTAACAACAGTTTTCCTTTGAACTGCCTAATTCTGGCCTAAAAAAAGGTTTGAATCGATGTTTAACAACAGTTTTCTTTTGAACTGCCTAATTCTGGCCTAAAAAAGGTTTGAATCGATGTTTAACAACAGTTTTCTTTTGAACTGCCTAATTCTGGCCGAAAAAAAGGTTTGAATCGATGTTTAACAACAGTTTTCCTTTGAACTGCCTAATTCTGGCCTAAAAAAAGGTTTGAGGCGATATTTAACAACAGTAATTCTGGCCTAAAAAAAGGTTTTTAGGCGATGTTTAACAACAGTTTCCCTTTGAACTGCCTAATTCTGGCCTAAAAAAAGGTTTGAATCGATGTTTAACAACAGTTTTCCCTTGAACTGCCTAATTCTGGCCTAAAAAAAGATTTGAATCGATGTTTAACAACAGTTTTCTTTTGAACTGCCTAATTCTGGCCTAAAAAAGGTTTGAATCGATGTTTAACAACAGTTTTCTTTTGAACTGCCTAATTCTGGCCGAAAAAAAGGTTTGAATCGATGTTTAACAACAGTTTTCCTTTGAACTGCCTAATTCTGGCCTAAAAAAAGGTTTGAGGCGATATTTAACAACAGTAATTCTGGCCTAAAAAAAGGTTTTTAGGCGATGTTTAACAACAGTTTCCCTTTGAACTGCCTAATTCTGGCCTAAAAAAAGGTTTGAATCGATGTTTAACAACAGTTTTCCTTTGAACTGCCTAATTCTGGCCTAAAAAAAGGTTTGAGGCGATGTTTAACAACATTTTCTTTTTGATTTGCCTAATTCTGGCCTGAGAAAAGGTTTGAATCAATGTTTAACAACAGTTTTCTTTTG
>CASCJZ010000175.1:0-18930 GCA_949152475.1 Terebella lapidaria
TGAATACAATAGCACCACCTGCTAATAAGACTCATCTAGAAAAATAAATCAACAAATAACCAATCACAAGGTCAGAATATGCTCAAAGTATAAGTTAACTACCCTAAAGGGAAGAAATAATGCTGATGAATATTGGACAGATCAAAGAATAGTATAATTTATTACATAAAGAACTATATGAGCATGAACAAGAGAAACTTAATCAATTATATGGTAAACTACAAAGAGTGAAAGACAGCAAGGGGGCACTACTGGAAGAGATCAATGAAGTAGCCAGTAATTATGTAAGTTCACAGAAGTTATTATGGCCTAGTTAGAGTATGTTGGGCAATAATTGGAAACTAAACAGCATTAATTATTTAGATAATAAATCAAGTAACTTAATTCATAAATTGGAGGCAAACCAATCAAGAATGAAGGAAAGATTCAAGAGGCACTATTTTGAATGATAGAGCATGAAACTGTTTTTCAGAATAAATATATCATTTAAGGAGTTTTTGGCATAATTTCAACTGCTGTAATAATGTAATTTTAAACAGTATAGAAATGAAAAACCCTAAATAACCTTAAAAAGATTTTTCTGACAATGAGGAGTTTGAATGTACACAACAACTAGAATCAGGAAATGCCAAGAAAATTTAAAAACGACTCCCTACCTAATCTGAATATGCAGAAGAACAATTTTAATCCTATGATCATACTAAGTGTCAACCAAAAAAAGTATTGAGTCCAGGTAAAGAAAAGAAACTGTCTTTGGATAAAAAAATTATTACAAATCTACCTTATAACTTTGCTAGAATAGAAGAAAGATAAAGGGAACTACTCTTCACAACACTCACTGAAGAAAATAAGAAATTGAAGTTAGAATTGGCTAACTCTGAAAAAGTTTAAAAAGTAACGAAAGCCAAGTACCAGAAACTCTTAGAGGAAAAGACGAAACCATCCACCACTGCAAAAGAAAAACTTCTTGAAAAACAAGTTACTGCTCTTCAGAGTCAACTAGAAACTCTTACTGCAACTCTTAAGCGCGAAAAAGGCAAGACAACTATCACCCATATATCGAAAACTCCTCAGAAATTCATTCCAGAAGAAGAATATATAAAAAGAGAAGATGAGCTTTCAACCTACATCTAAAAACTTAAGTAGCAGTTAGTTCAGTCTGAGAATCAACTCAAGATAGTCCAGATCAAAATGAATGAGGGTCTTAACTACAATGATGAATTACATCGAAAACTAAAAAGAATTGAACAACTTGAATACAAAATGGATAAAATGACGGAACAAGCACAGGTTGACCGATAGTACATTGAAATTTTGAAGGAGAAGATTAAAAAATTAGAACAGATAATCAACTAAGAAAAGAATAAAACACAACGACTAGAAGTTGAAATGAAGAGAAGTGAGTTCGCATCCATGACTAATCGTGACATTATGGAAGAGCTAAAAGAGGTAAAACAGGAAAAGGAAAGACTTGAGGAATCCTTGAAGAGCCTATCAGGGGCAATGATGGCCAAAGTAAGAGATAAAGTAACCAAATAACACCAAAATAGAGACCTAAAAATGGAAGATCCTGATGAAATCTTTAGATCCTGATTGTATTAATATCTTTGATAATCTCACAAGAGCTCTGATTTAATATTACACCTAATTCTCGGATCAATAGAGAATCTAATTTATTTCTTTGTAAAGGTACAATTAAATTATACTTATATCTGTTTAGACTAATTGAGAATATCAATGGGATTCTTGCAATTATTAAGCCTCCTTTGCAGCATTTTCTTCCTTTTATTTCTGTTATGCCCGCATTTTTTTTAGCTTTTATCCAATATCCCTCCTTTTTTTTACTGAAAATTCATTGATATCATCATATTCATGCTCTCTTTTACTGAATTCCTCATCTTGAAGTAAGATTATCTGAATGGCTTCAGCAGCATCTGCATGCAGACTAATAAAAAATGTTGACACAAATATAGCTAGCCCTATAATAATGAACACAATCAGTAATGATATAATTCCCTTAGCATACAAAGCAATTATAGCAACAATTCCAGCAATGGTAAAGTGAGCACAAAGACGATAGACCCTTGAAGTACCCTGGGAATAATCCATTAACAAACTCTTTTCACATAAGTATTCACAGTATCTTGCTGAATTACAATATTGAGTTCCTGCTAGGTTAATGAAAGCCATAGCATCAGACCTAACAAGCTAGAACACTTTTTGGAATGGTCCACAACAGGTATTAAAGAAGTTAACATAACAGCCATCAGGATTTTCTTCTTTATTGGGCATGAAAGCATCAACTATGAAGTCTAGCAAGGAGAAAAATCCAGTCATAAAAGAACCAGCAACAATAGAACCAAAATGCTTACTAGAAATAAGAATCAAAGGATCAAAACAACCTTTATCCTCATCATAGTACCACTGTACAGCAGCATTCGAGACACAAAAGTTAACTAAATATATTCAAGAGCTTACATGATTCTTTAAGGAAAGCAAAGCCCCAAATCGCTTGAATAGCCCAAAATACAGTTAATACAGTAGTTCCCCCCTTGGATATTTCATAGTAGAGACCTTGCTATGGGTCAAAGGAAAGACTACCACTTGCCCAATAAGATTTAAACTCGAAAATCAACATAAAGAAGAATCCAACTGTAAGGATTAGGAATAAGATTATATAAGCTATTACATACAGGCGATCAGCAACCATGTTTGTAGCTTCTTCTAGAAATATCTCATGTATTTCCCATCCTTTATAGTTTTTGAAGATGGTGATCAGAATAATGATGACCAAGAACAATGTTAACACAAAGATCAGCCATTTAGTTTTGATATAGTCAGTTGGATATGACACCATGCAAATGAGTACCACAACCATTAACAAAACACCCACTATCATAGCAAAAATATAGCTATAATAAGGGAGAAGTTGAACAAAAATAGTATAAACAATTGCTATTGCGACAGCAAGTATTAATGCAAGAAATAGGGCATCCATACTATTCATAAAAGTGCTTCGATGAGATAAATTCGCATTATTTTCGAGTTAACCTTTCAAAGACTCATCAGTAGGATAACAAAACATACCATTGCGATCTAGATTAACCTATTTCTTACCAGTAACAGCTTCATTATCATAGTATTCAACCTCAAAACCAGGAGTAGAAGTAAATCTACATCCAATGTTGGGGGTAGGAGTGCATTAAAGTTTAGAGTCACTTGCAGTAGGACAACGGCTTACGCAAACTCTTCTTCCCTTAATTATTATCAAATATTTACAATTTCAGGAGGTTGGGCAAAATAAATATATGGATATGCTGGTAAGTCAATTCCACATAAGTTCCCAGCAGTATCTGCAGGAAAATTTGATCTAAGATAAGTTTCTAGATTTAAAAAGAAATTACAAGAATTATAAGCAAAGATGGCAATCAAAAACAGGATCAATGAAAAGAGAATTCCAATAACTGCACAAAAAATATCTGTACAGAATCTTTCTTCATCTAAAAGATTAAAAAAATGTCGTACTACTGACTGGAATTGACTCTATATCGCTATATTCATGAAGGGTAGGTTGAGGCTATTCCATCTCCAACAACTTAGGCTGAAATTTAAATAAAATATATTTTATTGATATTATATTGAAAATATAGCTTAGAAAGAGCTGGTTGTGCTGTTTTTTATCAGAACAAGTTTGAATTTAAGTATTTAATAAGCTTGAAGGATGATGAAACAATTTAAGACAACTTCCACTTATTCATTATGAATCTGCCTCTTTAAATCCTTTAACCTATTGGTGATCCATTCCATCATCAGTAGTGCTCACTTTCAGCTCATCTAACTAATTTTTTAATGATTGCTATTGAAATTAATCATTTTTAAGACAACTTTTGGAAGAAATTACTGCTTTAGATGTTACATTTTCAATTTTAGCTATTTTTTGGTCAACCACTTAACTAAAAGCAGTACTTTAAAGATATTCTAGAGCAGCTACTATTGTGCTAATCATATAACTACTCTGACCTTGGGAATAGTAGATTGAGTCCCCATAAAGCATCCTTAAGAACACACATTGTCTATCTATTTCTTCTATCTTCTCAAAGACCCTGAACAGAATATAAGCGACTATACCTAAGATATTATCAGAATTAATTTCATAGGCTACTTTGAAGCTGTTCTAAGGTGTCTCTTATTTGGACTCCAAATCATAATACCGATCGACATCATTGCAAATTGCACACTTAATGTTTGACATTTGTCTTATTATAGCCATTGGGAGGCTAATTGAAGTCAATTCTGATATTTCATAAATTCCATCAAAGTAATTACCTTCTAGTTGGAGGGGCTTATCGATTTCAAACATTTCAGGGGTGATATATTGCATAATTTTATGATGCTAATGGCTGCTAATCAGTTTTAGCTTTATTTTATTGGCTTAGATGATTTAGCTGATGATATCATAGAGAGTTGGTTCATTGGAAACAAAAATTTCTTCTAATATAAATGAATACAACCACTTATTATACTTTTCTTAATTGAGATGAGTATAGTTCAGTGCCCATTTTTTATAAGGTTTTAAGCATTATATTTAGAAAATCACCCATTTATGAATCATCTTTCTGAGGATTCCTTCATAGAAATCAGAGGAAATATCTAAGGAATATCTTTTCATTTGAATGAATTGAAGAATCTCTGGTTCCACATCTTACTAGTCCTCAATGTTGAGATTAATCATGCTATCACTCAGATATTAGGTGAAAATCTTATTGAATTTAGTAAAAGGATGATAATTTCTCCTAATTTAACTCTTCAGAGTCTTCTACATGCTTTTTAACTTATTAATTTAACATTTTTTATCTTATATAAGTTCCTATTTGTCTTCAAGAGGTATTTCTGATTTAGTTGATACTCTCTTAAGTTGTTTGGAATGAAGTTCGTTGAAATTGACGATGACATGTTTGGTTTCTTTCTTCTTAGTGTTGATAAAGGACTCTACTATTCAACTATATGTACTTCCAACTGCTAGTGAGTAGTTATTGTTGATAAGTGAAGTAATACCAGTTGTGGTTTCAATCAGTTCCTGTTTTTCCCACTCACTGGACAAGAACTAAGTCAATTGACACTTGAGCAGGGATGATAATTTAGAGTGCTATACTGATTCTAATAATAACTTCTTTAGTTTCTGTATTATAAGTGCAAATACTTCTTCAGAACGAATGTTGACCTTTTTAGACCTTTGTTTTTCCTTTCTGAGTTCCTAAACTACACTCTAAAATTCATGATCCTTTTGAGGGGTATTTCCCATGATGTAGAAATATTAATAACATCATAATAAACTATAAAATCAACTAAGTATTCCCTTGTTATTCAATTAACCCCTTATCATTGCTTCTTTTAAATAAAAATAAAAAATTTATAGATTTTATAGCATGATAAAGAGTTTAAGCATAAAATTAGCATCATTCAGTTTTCATTCATTGGTGAAATGGAGTCAATTTTCGTTTAAATATTTGATTTCTTCAATTAAAAAGTTCCTTTTGGAACTAATTCTAAATACATCTCCTTTTTTAAGCAGCAATCCTTCACTTTTTACTGATTTTTGGGAGAGTCTAAGCCAGCTCCCCATCGATGATTTTTTATCTACAAACCAAAACTTTTTGTTTTGATAGATAATTTCTGCATGTTTGGAGCTGATACTGGGCTTATTGATTTTGATCCTATACTTATCAGATCTACCGATTTTGAAGGAAGTTCCTGATTTTAACTCAACTTTATATCCATTCATTTAGGGCTTTTTGAAATCAATTTTAATTTCTCCACAGTTTTCTTCCTAAATTAGACTTTATTGGTACCTTTTTCAGCACTTTAAAGACTAATTAGGCTTCAATAGAAAGTTGAATGCATACTTCTCCTGCCAGTTCATAAGGTTATTGTATTTTTTTATAGGTTCCTGTTTTGGATCCTAAATCATACAGATAAAAATTATTCTTTTCAAAGACGATTTTGGCATGATGATTACTGATAGATCTCTCATCTGGATAGCAGAACTCAATATCATCTGCTCGTCCAAATTTAACACCTTTGATTGTAAAAGTTCTTGATTCTTCTTCATACTCATCAGCAAACCTGGTTTTAATTCTGATCCATCTCAAGGGTTCCAAATTTAATAGATTAAATGGTAAATTATAGGTTAATTCTTTGATTGTTTGGAGATTCTGGAGTTGAATTTAGGCATCGTTCTTAGTGCTTGAATTGGCTGTATTCATTTCAGTTCCAATCTGAGATATCATCACTGAGCCCGGCTCGGACTAGCCATACTCACTAGGATATTCAGAATAAGCAACAGACTGTGCTATGGAATTTCTCTCTATCTTGGAATAATTTTCAACTTCAGTAGCTTGCTGGTTAATTTATTAGTAGATGGTGTTGATGCTATTTCCAATAGGGATAGAATCTTCCTCTTAATTATTATCATTATTGCTATCATTTTTGCTTTAATTAAGGGATGCCCTAAATTCTTAAATTTTTTCTTCATCTATTTAATTTTATAAGTAGGTTTCTTTAGTTAACAATTTAGGATCTTCTTCCCCCAGAATATGTTTATTGTTCCAGTTGAAGGTCTTCTTAAAGTGAAGCATAATGAATAAGGCAGATAGATCTTCCATAAAGTTTAAATCTTTTTCTCCAAAATAGTTTTTCATGTTAGAGAAAACACTATGATTAGTTATAGTATAAATCAAACTAAAACCATCAATATTTGCCTTCTACACAATGCTTACATAACTGCTGTCATAGAGCAGCACTTCTTTGACTAGATACAGAACATTAGCTATCGTTAGGGATAATACTGGTAGTGATTCAGAGTATTTTTATTGATTCTAAAATTATTTAAGCAACTGGATTATGATTTATTAATTTAATATAATTGTAGGTTCGTTTGTAGTGGTATGCTCATAAAAGGTCATATCAATGTCTAATTCACTCCCCCACTCGGCACTGAGATGCTTAGGTGGGTTTATTTAGTTACTATCAATGACAGTACCGCTAATAAGAAGCTGTGAGGCAAATAGCAGTTTAGAAAAGGGTAAAAATGTACTTTAATTGAGAGAAGGCTGAATGAACTCTAATAAATAGCCTAACCCATTTTATGTAAACAATCTATCTCCTGTCAGTGTCATTTATGATAGAAGTGGTTATAGGGGACTTTTGATGTTAAGGACTGTCAGGAATTTCATCACTTCTGAAGTAGTCCATAATTCCTTAAGTTCTGTGTTGAGTTAATGTTCATTCAGTTCATATTGCAAATAGCTTAGGGTGACCTGATCTAATTAGTTCATATTATAAATTTGATGATTATTGGTATTTTAAAGAGAAAGAGCCTATTTTAATAATAAACAGTTGAACGATAAGGATTACAGATGAATAAGCATTAAAACATTAAATTATTAAGACAATAAAGTTATTAAACTATAGCAGCAAATGCACATCATGAAGTAGATTCATAGGGTAGTATAGAGATCAAGCTCAAATATAGAACAGATTTTAGTGGAACTTAATTTCAGATGAAGGAGTATTCAAGTACTGAGAGATAAAACCAGATAGTTTTTTGGCATATTGGAGCACTCCTGGCACTCTTACAGATCCAGTCCAATTCATATAATTAAAGCACTGTTGATATATTAATTACTGAAGGATTCCCTCCTCTATCTTAGAGTCAGAATAGATCACCTTATAATAGGCAGGCTTCACAGTACCTCTGTTGCAATTCTGTGCCACCATATAAAAGTCATAGTCTTCAGTCACAATGTTAGAATTAACTAATGTTCCATAGGGAGCATTTTTGATACCATCTAAAGATTTATTGAATAATTTTTGGTTAACATTTCTATCGACAATGATATAGGTCAGCTTGGGTAAGGGGTTGTTTTTAGAGTACCCTTTTAAAACATTCAATGTTTACTGGACTTCACTTTCAATAGCAATGGGAATCTGTGAATCTGCACAGCCATTCCTCATAATAACTATTTCCTTAGGGAAGAATTTATTTGCATCAAAGTAATGCTTGATGGATTTAGCAATTATTTAAGAGCCCTTTGAATTATAATCTAAGTTGGGTTCCTGAACTGAATAATCAGAGAAAAAGCCACTAAACTCATTATTAATAGTTGAACAATAAGCAACTACTGTTCCTTTTTGAATTTTATCAGCTGCAGTGTCAATACCGATGAGCATAGTGTCCTTCTCTAAATTTTTAGAAGGTTGAGGAAGCCAAAGTGTGTTTCCTACTTTGCATGCCATTTGTAATAAAATTTTTGTAAAAATTGAAGGGAAATTTTTTTTAGACAGAGTATTCTGAACTGTCATTTGAGTAATTTTTGGATAGTTTGAAGTAAAGGCTGCTCTTTTAAGTTCTGCATAGCTATTTTTAAGGAAGGCTGGAAGAATAAACCAATATAGATTGAAGTGGGTAAATTTCTACTTTGGATCTCTTAAATAATACAGTAAGGATTCAATAGGTTTGTTTGAACTCTTAAAAGATATTTTTTCATATTTTATCTAATATTTTAGGTTCAACTTAGCAGCTGTAGAAGATAGAATGCTATCAATTTGACTTACACTTATTTCTTCCGGCATTAGTACTAAAATTTTCATCTCAATAGGAGTCTTATACAATGGTTTATCAAATAAGTTAAATCCTGCAACCCTGTTGGCATCAATAGAGTATTTAGATCCCAGTGATAACTGTGGACTGCCTAAATTTATGGCTTAAATTGCTGTTGGTTGGCTGGAAATATCGAGTTTAAGGGCTTTAGAAAGAGACTTTGGACCAAAATCTTTCAAATCTTTGTCAAAGGACTGAAGTAAATTATCTATTCTCTTGCATTTGATGTGTGCATCAATGATAGTTTTCTCAGAGACTAATCTTCTTTTTCTTTAATCAAAGTCATCAGGCAGTCCAGCAATAAGAACCAATTCAGGAACTAAATAAGCAGGTCTTTATTCGGCTTATTGCTCTTTCTTTCTATTTTGGTTGAGACTGGCTTGAAGAAGTGGTTGTTTCAAATTATTAATTTAGATTTTATACTTTGTGAGGTAATATTCTGGCATTGTGATATTGGTATCTGGATTGGCTATAATTTCATTCATTTTCTTATCAAAAACCACATCTTCAATCTTCCAATATTTGTGATTGCCATAATTGGTCATTACTAGCTTTCCAATTAAATCATTCTTGATCACCTATCTTTTTTGGTCTTTGCTCTTATCCGAGTGAATTTTATATAGTCCATTGATGTACGAAAGAGCATTTTCATTTTGAACCACTCGAGTTGATGAGTCAATCTTTAAATAAAGACCAGATTCGAGTAAATTAAAAGAAGTTGAATAACCCTCAAATAGCATTACATTAGCATCGTTCAGGACAATCTTGTTTTTTTGAGTGAAATACTTCCGAGATTTCCCAATTTCATAGTATTCCAATTGCATTAAAAATTTCTTAACAACATTATTCATAAAAGTAAAAACTCCCTGGGCCTCCTTTCGATCCTTAGAATAAATTTTAGACATATCAGTAGTCCTAGCTTTTTTCAAGGATAATTGGTAACTCTGGTTATCTAAAGTATAATTTGTCGTACCAAGAGAGACTGTCATGTGTATTATATCACTGGATCTAGGATTTCTTTTTTATTCAATAGTGTAAACAGTGAATCCACTGACTACAAAATCACCTAAAATCAATAATAGGGTACCAATAGCATCCTTCATTGCAGTCATTGCTTCATTGATGATTTGAAGTCTAAGTTTCCGATTATCACGGGCGATTTATGGATTACAAAGCACAGCATAAGTAACTATGTTCATATTATTGTCAAAGTTGACTTTATACAGATTGGTTACAAGGTTGATTTTTTTCCTACTGTTAAGGTGGTTACCCTTGATTCTTTTAGGGAGTTGGTCAAGAGTCCTTCTTGGAACAATAGCTTCCATAAATGAATTTTCATATGAAAACATTATATATTTTTTTTGATTTATAGTAATCTTCCAATTATTAGGTCTTTTTCCTTTAATTTTTAGACATTCGACAATACTAAAAAAAATATGATCACATCTCCAGAATAAAAGGATCAAGTGATTCCCTCAGACATACATGATAAACTGAAAGAAAGTTAATTGATAGTTTTTTCAAACATTTATATCATTATTACGATTCAGATATATATCACCAGACTAATTATTTTTTTCGTTAGTCCTCTTTTTATTGACATCCTTCATAATGTTGGCTATACCAATCTCTCCAATTTTTCAATATGACATCATGGGGTTAATTTTTCTTATAACCAAATTTACGAGCAAATTTCTTGGCATTCCAAATGTACATGTCGTTAGTGACTTGATCTCCTTCAAATTTCAAGGATAAAGCACTGACCCAATAGGGTACATACCAATTGGTCCAAAGATCATGGTGGAGTATCTGTTAGTACCTTTATTGAGGCTTTATTGATTGCATAAAAAGGACTGTATGAGTTGGAAATCTCAAAAATATGTTGACTAGAGCTGGTCCAATTTGGAGGATAGTAACATTGAAGAGATATTTATGGTTCAGCCCTGGAACTTTGATGTAATTGTCCAAATAGCCAATACTTAAGTATTTTTTTTCTGGGAATGGCTCAATATAATTTTTGTAAATTTATTGCTTGAAATCTCTTACATACTTTAAATCGTGTTCAAATATTTCCTTAAGATCTGGATCATCTCCTCGGCGCCATTTTGGTTTCCATTGGAACTGTACTGAGCTAATTTTAGAAAAAATATCTGTATGAACATACTTAAAATGATGGAAATCAGCACCATTTTAAGGAATATCTTGAATAAAGCATGAAACATTATGGTTGGTTCTACCTCTAAACTCAAGATTCTTCAGAGTTTTTTCGACATTAATTACTGGGTATTGAGGGATTTCTTGGTGCTCTTTGAGAGCATGAATCCAAACATATAAGTAATTATTCATTTCACAGGAAGGATATTTTCTTAGTTGTGCCTTAGTTTCTGCTCCTTATTTCCATTTTAATTTCCCTCCTTTTAAGCACAGATCTTAATTATACTCGACTGATTGGAAAGCTACTGGCTTCCCGTTATAATCTTGATATGATAATTGCCTTACCAACACATGTACCAGTTTCGCCATCATACAGCCATCCATGGAAAGGACACTGGATACAGTTTTTATTTACAACTTTTCCTTCAACCCCTAAATTAGCACCTAAATGTTTGCAATAAGCTTATAAAGCATAGACTTCACCTGAAGTTGATCTAAACACAACTAAATTTTATCCAGCTATGTCAACAGATTTGGTTTATCCTTTTCCAAGTTCCCATGCTGGCATCAGACAGTACCAACCATTGGGATAGGCTGGAAGAGGCTTTCCTATATTTTTATGTTTAACATCATAGTTTCCCTTGACATTGACAACAAATTGTTTGAAAAACCACATATATTTCAGGTATAGAATGGCTAGTATAGTAAAAACCATGATGTACAGTCCGATTTAGGAAGTTATTAATGCTACTAAATTCTCCAGCATTGCAAGGTAGATCTAAATATTTTAAGTCGCCTAATAAAAATAGTTCAGTTTTATATTCTATCAGGAAATTAAATAGCCTATTCGCTTTCATAAATTTATATATAATCTAAATCAGATGCCATATTAACAGTTTATCTCATTTTCAGCATAGTCAATCTAATATATTTTGACAAATAAACCATATCCTTTTAATGAGTTAAAGGCTAAATTTTATTTCCAGCTCAATCAGCATTCATGCAGAACAATCCGATAGAATTCACCAACTTCTCCAAAAATCTAAGGTCAACAAGAAAGATCTTTTGAATTTAGTCTTAGGTCAATAATTCCATGAGGAAGTAAAAAAAGTGCACTCTTTATTGGAAAAAAATAAACAAATTTTCACTCATGCACACCTTGAAGAATACAATAGAGCCTAGTTTAGGCAGTTTACAGCAAAACAACAATTAGTCCTACTCAACCATTCTCTAACACATCTCAAGGATGATATGAGTAACCTGTATGGATTGTTTTATGGTGTCTGCAATTATAATCCTCCTTTAGCTGTGAAATCATACCTACACTATACACTTTATTTGCTTGCTATTAATCTTTTTGGTGATGCTAATGAACCAATGCATCATTAACTTTATGAAAGGGGGCGTTCATTGAAAGATATTGGGTGTTTTGGGTTAACTTAATTCTACCATGGTAGTTACAGTCAAGGAATTAAAACTAAAGCGATCTATAACCATTAGAAAAAATCTTTCATCCTTGATACTCAAGGAAATGAAGGAATGAAATTTTGGATAGGAGCAGCATCTCAAATGGCCACCCAATCAGCAATTTGGGCACAGTTGATAGTTAAGGATCAGAACTATGGCCCACATGTGTTTATAGTCCCCCTTCGGAATCCAGATACACATGATCTATGCAATGGAGTAACTATTGGAGATTGTGGACCTAAAAATGGGAATAATGGAATTGATAATGGGTTTATTATCTTCAACAAGGTGAGAGTACCGAAAAGTTCATTATTGAGTAAGTTAGGAGGTATTGATGAAAATGGTAACTATAAAAGTCAAATTTAAAGCAATTCTCGTAGGTTTGGAATTCATATGAGTCCTTTATCAACTGGTCGAGCTATGTTGTGTTTGGCAGCATTGACATGTTCTACTTCTTCCCTCGCCATTGCTTTAAGATATACATCTTGTAGAAGACAATTTTCTGCCCCTCAACAAAAACAATAAACTTTGCTCATTGACTATCCTCTCACTAAATTTAGACTTATTCCCTTACTAGCACAAAATCTCTTATATTTTATGGGAGGAAAACTCATTATTGAGCTTTATATAAGACATAAAGATATCTTAACTCATCCTTAGAATTCAATCACAGCTGAACTCCATGCCATTTCTGCTACTTTAAAACCTAAAGCATCTTGGTTTTCTAATAAAGTCATCACTGAGTGCCGTGAATGTATGGGGGGGACATGGCTATTCGGCATTTAGTCGCCTAGGGTCTCTCTACCAAGATAATGACGTAAATAGTACCTGGGAGGGCGATAATAATCTCCTATTACAACAGACCTCTAAATATATCCTCAAAAATGCTTCTAGTAGTAATGAAAGTATTATTTGTTTAACATTTTTGAGTGAAAATATTGCCTAAAGGCTTCCTCTCTCCTATAATGACCAAAATATTTATGATTTAGAAGTGATAACTAATTTGTTTAAATTGAGATTTAAGTAATTCTTTGATAGTGCTATGAATAAGATGTCCCAACTACAAAGTCAAGGGGTCTCTAAGAGTTAGATTTGGAATAGAGTGCAGCCCTATTATTGCAATGAAATGGCATTAAGCTTTGGTATTTATTTCTTGATTTAGGTGACTATATATATTTAATGGAAGCAAAAAGGGCTCTAACAAAGACTGAATCTTCTGAAAATGGCATCATCATTAAGTATTGTCTGTTACTTTGGGCATTTTCAGTTCTTGATAAGGAAGGCTGTATAAGTAGGCCATTTAGACAGCTTCTTCAAAAACATATTCTTATTTTATGTGAAAAGGTTTATGAGGAATCAATGGGAATAATAGATGCTATTGCTCCAAGCTCTAATTTAATTGGATCTCCATTTGCTAATGAATAAGGTGAAGGTATGAAGGATTATATCAACATGATTTTCTCAGCAGAGGATACTTTTACTAGGGTTCCCTGGTATGAAGAATTAATAAAGATTCGCTCAGCAATGTGATTAAATCAAATGAATATTTGAAATCTATCAGTAATATATCATTTTATTATCTAACTGAAGAATGTAAGGTAGCAGCTATTATGGTGATGATAAGTACTTAAGTTCACTTTTCCAAAAACAGAATCGTAACACTCGTCCTATTCAAATGGAAGAGAGTGATCCTCCATTTCACTTTAAGAAAAAATAGATGTCTGATGAATAGATTCGACAGGTTTAACAAAAAAAAATATATGAAAATCCAGCTCGGTTTGTCAGTACCCATGTATTTATTTCCAATATTAAGATAAAATGTCAAATTTGCAATAAATATATTGAAATTTAGTTGGTAAACCATCATTCCCGAATCCACTTCTAAGAATAGGAGCAAATTGAAAAGATTTTGAATAGGGGTAGTTAGAAACCTTATTGAGGGAATTGATTGTTTAAGCCAGAATACATGATTTAGCAGAACTTAAAAAATAAACAATTTTGGATCACATACAATTTTACAAAGATCATGTTTGGCTCGATACACACAGGCTTAGTAGTCCATTGATAATTAGCAAACAATCACTAATTTCTTCTGGCTTAATAATTTCCTTCTCCTTTTCAGCAATAAACCTTAACCATTTTTCATAGAGTTACTCTGATGATAACTCTTTCGCAGACTCTTGTTAGAGCATTATAGATGTTTCACTAAATTAACAATAAGTTACTATGGGCGTTTCCCCTCATATCTGGCAGAGATTAAGAAGCAACTCAGAAAAATAACTAAGGGTGAGTATGAGAGGCATACCCTCGTCCGATAGCTATCCATAATAAGAATTCGAGTGGTGATAAATATTTTTTTGTTGAGTTATTTGGACTCCTGGAAGAATAAGTCACAATATTTGCGCACGTACTCGTGAGGAGAGATAAAATCTGTTTGATATTCTAAAGCTCTGAGGATTTAACATTCATAGATACAAATTTGGTCTTTAATTCTATCATGTCTATTTTCAGTATATTGTTCAGTGTTGTTGCCGGATAGCCTCATAATAACTTTAAAAAAAGCGCTACAGAGGTTCCTGAACTGAGGATTCATATCTTTGAGTTTGCAGGCGAGCAACATTGAAGCTGCTAGGATGAGAAATCGATCATAATTAATATAGCACTTTTGCTGGAAGAATTTACATGCTATGGTTAGAGTAATAGATGGTATAGTATAACTAATTTTCATTTCAGTAGCCATATCGATGACAAATTGGGCATTCATATTAGCTATTACATTTTGAAGTTCGTGGTTGATGCCAAACAATGAGTTGGGATTCTGTTAAAGCTCTTACTTACTGCAATATTTCATTAAAAATAAATTACATTGGTGCTAACACATGATTTCAATAATAAATTAATGATATGATTATATCTATTGATTACCTTATTTTGCATCAGGATAGGTGGACTGGCATTTAAGACAAGTGAAAGGTGGCTGAAATCCGCAATTGTAAAATTAGCAATTCGGCGGTGGCAATGATCTTTTGCATGAGGACTTCAAATTGGAAAATAATGGCTTAAATTTCTGGTTGGCTTGGATTCATATTGGCTCATATATATTGGATGTAATGAAGGATAATCATTTCTGTCTCCCTAAAAAAATACATTCATTAATACCTTCATCTACGATCATGAATTTTTTTCTTGGCTTTTCCTCTATCCCTAAATTGAAGTAGCAGTTACCTTCGATCAGAATAAGAACTTGAATAAGACGAGCTGCTACTGCTGTAGCTCCGACTACTGTCTGAAGAGGATGATGAATAAGAAGAATATGATCTTTTTCGACCTTTCCTTCCTCCTTTCCTGATTTTCTTCCTAAATTATGAATCAATGTTACTTCCTTGCTGATCTTCTCGAACTCTCAGAAGATTCACTTGAATCACGGGAATATTTCCTTCTTCTATAGGAAGAGAATATCTACCTTTCCCTTTTAAACTTAGGGCAGCTATTTTTCCTATGTTTACAAAAGAACTACCAATGGCCATATTTCCCACAATACCTGCACTGATCATTAGCTTGTGGTCCCTTGGTTTTCTTAGGCTTTCCTGCAATTTCAACTGTAATTTTGGATCCATTAAATTCAGTACCCTCAGTATTTTTTACTGCTTATTGAGCATCTTCAATGTTGGTAAAAGTCTAAAATGATAAATAAGAGTACAATGAAAGCATAGGCACCAAGCATCCTCACATCCTTGATGGCACCATAGGTGGCAAATGTTTTTTTAAGTTCTTCCTCCTTAGTGCCCCTAGGAAATCCCCTAAGATAAACTTATGGCTGTGACATTTTCAAAAAAAAATATTAACTCTATTATAAATCAAGATAAATTATGACTCCAAGCAGCTTAGCAATCACCATAATTTATCTTGTCAATTCTAGTTTGGAAAATTATTATCTATAGACAAAAGAAATCTAAAATCTGTAGGGCCAATCTTGTTTCAGACTGGTAGATGAGCTCTTTAGAAAAATTTCCTTAAATTGAGTACCTACTACATTAGTCCCTATCTTAAAGGCACTGAATAAATACAATAAATAACATATTCTTGCCTGATTTTTACTTAATGAAAGAATTCAGTTCATCTTGGAATCAAAAATTCATGGTAAATTATCTTTTTTTTGTACCAAGAGATGCTTTAGCGATAATTTTTCTTCTTTACCATTAATGATTCTTTTATTTCTTAGTTTATGATAATTTATTCCGAAAATTTTAATTGATAATAATAATGGCAAGATGACTACAGCATGGTTTATATTAATAGTGTTAATTCATGCTATTTAACAGTTAAATTAGGTTGAATCTGCTAATAATCAAATCAATAGGCTCTTTGAATGGCGCATGTGGAGTATTCTTGAACTTCTCTGGCTCTATAGAGTTAAACATTGTCAATAGTAACCAAAGTTTAACTTTCTGTAGATAAAGCTCGAATGGCTAAGGTATTTCTGAATCTATTAGCGAAGACAAATCTCATGTAAATGTATACCCGTTAATCTACAGTTTGAGTGAATTAGTCAACCAAAGCACGATTCCAATAAATTTGAAAGCCTACTGTTTCTTAATGTCCAATTACTGCTCCCCATTCAAACTTTAATTGATAGGCTCCCCCCGTTCCAGTTCAATAGTCTGCTCAATGCGACTGTTTTTGCTGGAATCTAACTGAACAACCTGAGTAAGCCAATCAACATTATATAATAAACCATTTACTATTTAAATTTCATTTCCTATTTAACTTCTATTCTCAAGTACCCATCCAGGAAGGGTACCACTTTGTGAAATTATTCTACGGTTCTGATCAAGGGGGGTTTACCAAGGGATTCTTTCAAGATTTGGATCTTAAAAATTGCCGTTTATGAGCAAATTTTCATCATTTTCACCACTTTCTACTTAGAAATTCTCAATAAAAGTTCCGTCAACATTTTGATAAAGTCCAATATTATCAATACCTATTCCCGAACCTACCTATGAGACACCTTCTATTCCCCAATAAAATGTATGAACTCCTCTGTCTAGTTTCGTAAATAATGCCTCAAGATGTATTTCTTTATCCTTTGGAGTAAATGTATCCAATGTAACACCATCGACAGCAACTTTAAGAGTATAATTACCAAGCCTCTATTAACTACTGGCCCATTCAAACACCAATGCATAGCAACTTTCTTCAGTAATATCTACAAGTTGTTAAAGTGATTTAGATATGCCTGAATGAGTTTGAAAGTATGCAGCTCTAGTATCCCATCTTCATTAAACTCATAGGGATTGGAAATACTCAATGATTCCTCAGGCATCCAACTGATATAATCAAGGTCGTCATCAAAGTTCCCATTGTGAATTAAGTTGGGCTGTATATCTTTGACTTCATCAATTTCAGCCCTAAAGAAATTAGTTACATCTGATTTCACATTAGTGATGAGAATAGTCATTAAGAAACCAAAAATCATGATCATGTGATTTTTTTGATTTTTATTGTATTAATTTTATTGTTATTATATTATCAAATAAATAAAAACTATCTCATTAAAAACCGCTGCTTTTTTTTAATTTTTTAAAATAATATTCCTTCTCTATCATCCAGCTAAAAAATTATTATTGACTTATTATTTTACTTTTAGTTATTCGTAAGCAGCATGACTGTGAGTTATGATTTATGAATAAGATTTATATAAACTGTGCTATAGTCATTATAATCAAATCAATAGGCTCTTTGAATGGCGCATGTGGAGTATATCTCTGGAACTTCTCTGCTCTATAGAGTTGAACATTGTCAATGGGTAACCAAAGTCTAATTTTCTGTAGATAAAGCTCGAATGGCTAAGGTATTTCTTAATTTATAAACGAAGATAAATCTCATGTAAATGTATACCCGTTAATCTACAGTTTCAGTGAATTAGTCAATCAAAATATTATTCCAATAAATTTGAAAGCCTACTGTTTCTTAATGTCCAATTACTGCTCCCCATTCAAACTGTAATTGATAGATTCCCTTTTCCAGCGCAATAGTCTGCTCAATGCGACTGTTTTTGCTGGAATCTAACTGAATAACCTGAGTAAGCCAATCAACATTATATAATAAACCATTTCCTATTTAAAGTTCATTTCCTATTTAACTTCTATCCTCAATTACCCATCCAGGAAGGTAGTGTGTAATTATTTTACGGATATGATCAAGGGGGGTTTGCCAAGGGCTCTTTTCAAGATATGGATGTTAAAAATTGCCGTTTATGAGCAAATTTTCATCATTTTCTGCTTTGAACTTGTCATAATAAGTTCCGTCAACATTTGATAAAGTCCAATATTATCAATACCTATTCCCGAACCTACCTATGAGACACCTTCTATTCCCCAATAAAATGTATGAACTCCTCTGTCTAGTTTCGTAAATAATGCCCTCAAGATGTATTTCTTTATCCTTTGGAGTAAATGTATCCAATGTAACACCATCGACAGCAACTTTAAGAGTATAATTACCAAGCTCTATTAACTACTGGCCCATTCAAACACCAATGCATAGCAACTTTCTTCAGTAATATCTACAAGTTGTTAAAGTGATTTAGATATGCCTGAATGAGTTTGAAAGTATGCAGCTCTAGTATCCCATCTTCCATTAAACTCATA